>PVIA01011256.1:0-13747 GCA_004024845.1 Tonatia bakeri
AAAGAAAGAAAGAAAGAAAGAAAGAAAGAAAGAAAGAAAGAAAGAAAGAAAGAAAGAGGAGGAAGGGAGGAGAGGGGAGGAGAAGAAGAGGGAGGAGTTGGAGAAGGAAAAGGAGGAGGAGGTGAAGGAAAAGAAGGAGAAGAAAAAGGAGGAGAAAGAGAAGAAAAGAAGGTGGAAGAGGGGGAGGCAGGTACAAAGGTAGAGTAGAAGATAAAGAAATAGGAGAAAAAGAAGAGGGAATAGGAGAGGGGGCAGGAGTGGGGAGATGAAGAAGATGGTGGGGAGAGAGAAGAATAAACAAACAGAGGAAAAGTTAAAAAAGAAATGTAAATAATTATGTACCTACTGATAATCACTATAAATAGAACTGGCTTAAGTCCTCCAATCACAAGACATATGGTAGCTAAATGAATAAAATAACAAGATCCATATACATGCCATCTTAGAGAGATTCACCTCAGAATGAAAGATCCACAAAGACTAAAAGTTAAGGGATGAAAAAATATATTCCATGCAAATGTAAAAAAAGAAAAAGCTGGGATACCAATATTTACATCTGACAAAACAGACTTCAAAACCAAGGCTATAGTAAGAGGCAAAGAAGGACATTACATAATGATAAGGGGAGCAATTCATCATTTATGCACCCAACATAGGAGCTCTTATATCTGTAAAGTAAATCATGATGGACATAAAGAAGGAGAATGACAAAAATACAGCCATAGTAGGGGATTTTAACAACACATTGACTTCAATGGATAGATCCTACAAACAAAAATCAACAAGGATTGATGGCCTTAAATGTCACATTAGATCATATGGCATTGATATTTTCAGTTTTTTTTTACCCCAAAGCAGCAGAATATACATTCTTTTCAAGTGAACATGGAACATTTTCTAGGATAGACCATATGTTTGGACACAAAACATGTCTCAATAAATTTAAGAAGATTGAAATCATATCAAACATCTTATCTGACCATAATGCTATAAAACTAGAAATCAATCACAAGAAAACTGAAAAAAAATAAAACCCCAAAGACATGGAGTCTAAATACTATGTCGCTAAACAATAAATGTGTTAACAATGAAATCAACAAGAAATCAAAATGCATCTTGAAACATATGTAAGTTAGATTACACAACACAAACTCTGTGGGATACAGGGAAAGCAGTCTGAGGGAAACTCATAGCATTACAGACTTATCTAAAGAAATAACAAAAAGTGCAAATAATCTAACTTTACACTTAAAAAAACAATAAAAACAACAAATAAAACTCCAAGTGGGTAGAGGGAAGAAAATAATAAAGATCAGGGGAGAAATAAATCAAATAGAGTCTAAAGTAACAGTAAAAAAAGATGAATGAAACCACAAGCTGGTCTTTTGAAAAGATAAACCAGATTGACAATCTTTATCTAGATTCATCAAGAAATGGAGGGAAGAACCAATAAATAAAATCAGAAATAAAACAGAAGTAAAAATTGACCACAAAGAAATACAAAGATTTGTAACAAAATATTTTTTAAAACTACCAGTATATGCCAACAAATTGGACAATCTGGACAAAATGGATAAATTCCTAGAAACATACAGTCTTCCAAAACTAAATCAGGAAGAAGCATAGAATCTGAATAGATAGACTACAATTAGTACAACTGAGGCAGTAATTTGAAAACTTCCAAAAACAAAACTAGGATAACAAGACCAGTGTTATCCTAATTCCAAAACCAGATAAAGATAGTACAAAAAAAGGCCAGTATGCCAGATGAATATAGATGCTAAAATCCTCAAGAAGAAATATTAGCAAACTGATACTGCTGTACATCAAAAAGATCAAACAGTATAGTCAAGCGTGTTTTTTCTGGGATGCACAATTGGTAAATACCCTCAAATCAATAAATATGATAGACCACATAAACAAAATGAAAGATAAAAATGATATGTTCATATCAATAGATACAGAAAAAACATTTGAAAAACTCTAGCACCCATTTGTGATAAAAATGCTCAGCAAAGTGGGAGTAGAGGGAACATACCTCAACATAATAAAGGCCATTTATGACAAACCCACAGCTAACATCACACTCAATGGGCAAAAACTACAAGTATTCCCCTTAAGATGGGGAACAAGTCAGGGGTATTGGCTTTTGCCACTGTTATTCAACTTAGCACTGAAAGTCCTTGCCACAGACAGAATTTAGACAAGAAGATGAAACAAAAGGCATCCAAATTGGAAAGGAAGAAGTAAAACTGTCATTATTTGCAGATGATATGATACCATATATAAAGAACCCTAAAGATTCCACCAAAATAACTACTAGAACAGCTAAATGAATTCAGTAGAGTAGCAAGATACAAAATTAATATCCAGAAATCAGTTTCATTTTATATGCCAATAATGAACTATTAGAAAGGGAAATTAAGAAAACAATCCTATTCACAACTGCTTCAACAATAATAAAATACCTAGGAACAAATTTAACCAATAATATATAACACCTGTACTCAGAAAATTATAACACACTAAAGAATGAAATTGGCCCTGGCTGGTGTAGCTCAGTGGATTGAGCGCATGCTGCAAACCAAAGCATCACAGATTCAATTCCCAGTCAGGGCACATGCCTGGGCTGCAGGCCATGGTTCCAGCAACCACACATTGATGTTTCTCTCTCTCTCTCTCCCTCTCCCTTCCCTCTCTAAAAAAGTAAATAAATAAAATCTTAAAAAAAAAAGAATGAAATTGAAGAAGATGCAATTAAGTGGAAGTACATACTGTGTTCATGGAGAGGAAGAATTAACATTAAAATGTCCATGCTACCCAAAGCAATCTACAGATTCAATACAATTCCTATCAAGATACCAATGCCAAAAATGTACGTAAGAACCACAAAAGACATGAGATAGCAACAGCAATCTTGAAAAAGAACAAATTTGGAGGAATCACATTGCACTCTAAAGCCATAGTAATCAAAACAGCATGGTACTAGCATAGAAAGAGACATGTAGATTAATGGAACAGAATAGAGAGCCCAGAAATAAATCCACCCCTTTATAGTCAATTAAATTTGACAAAAGAGGCAAAAACACTCATTGGGCTAAAGATATTCCCTTCATTAAATGGTGTTGGGAAAACTGGAAAGGTATGTGCAAAAAAAATGCAACTAGACAACCTTCTTATACCACACACAAGAATAAACTATAAGTGAATTAAAGACAAATGTTAGACTCGAAACCATAAAAACCATAGAAGAAAACATAGGCAGTAAAATCTCAGACATTTCTCATAGCAATAATTTTTTTCTGATATATTTTCCTAGGCAATGGAAACAAAAGAAAAATAAACAAATGGGACTACATTGAACCAAGGTTTTTGCACAGCAAAGAAAACCATTAACAAAATGAAAAGACAACCCATTTAAATGGAGGGTATATTCATGGATATATCTGATAAGAGATTAATATCCAACATTTACAAAAATAAACTTTTATGACTCAACCTCAAAAAAACAAGCAATCCAATTTTAAAATGGGCTAAGAACCTTAATAGATATTTCCCCAAAGGGGACATACAGATGACCAATATTCATATGAAAAAAGGCTCAATGTCACTAATCAGAGAAATACAAATTAAAACCACAATAGGATATTACCTCACCTGTCAGAATGGCTAACATCAATAAATCAATGAACAAGCTGTTGACAAAGATGTGGAGAAAGGGGAACCCTCATGCTTTTGTGGTAGAAATGAAGATTGGTGCAGCCACTGTAGAAAGCAATATGGATTACCTTTTAAAAAATTAAAAATGGAACTGCCTTATGACCTAATGAGTCCACTTCTGGGAATATGTAGTAGACTCTTCTGTGTGGTGTGGGCCCAGCTCCCACTGGGAGTTGCACAGGACCCATGCCCATGGATAGGTTCTCCTGTGGGGAATCAGGCCTGCAATGTTCCTAGGCTGCTATGAGTCTTGCTTTTTGCTAAAACTCCCTCACCCTGAATTGAGGACATTTACTGCAAAGCGACTTCCTAAAATCCAGGCTAAACCTTCCAAGGATGAGTTCAACTATTTTTGCCTTTTCATTTGCAAATATCCCTCTTCTGTAATCTGATTAGCAGCATTGGCTCCTTTGTTTTCTGTTAAAGGTAACCACCAAAAGCGAACCTGGGCACAGTTAATGAGGACCTTCTTGTAATGTGCCCAGTAAAATAATAAAAGCTCTTTGGAGCAAGGGCTGAGGCTTTTGCTCCACTTGAGAGAAAAGCCAGGCTGTCCCTTTTCCTCCAGCAGACTCAGTAGTCTGTGGGAATGTCTCATTTCATTCATAATGATGCAGACCCCACGAGCCAGGATCTGCATCAGGAATGTATCAGAAGAAACCAAACACTAATTCAAAAGAATATATGCACCATTACAGCATTACATTATTGCAACATTGCAATAGCCAAAAGCTGATGAAGCCCAAGTACATAATAGATGAGTGGATAAAATAGCTATGGTACATTTATACAATGGAAGCTTCTTGGACATAAAAAATAAAAATTTACCCTTTGCAACAGTATGGATGTACCTGGAGAATATTGTGCTAAATGAAATAAGACTGTCAGAGAAATACAAATACCATATGATTTCACTCATATGTTTAATCTAATAAACAAACTGAACAAGCAAAATAGAAAGAGACTCAAATAAAGAGCAGGATGACAATTTGGGAGTTTAGGTATCAAGCCAAGTAGGGAAAAAAAGAGAAAGAACTCACGGACATAGACAACAGTGTGGTTATTGTGTGGGAAAGGAGGGTGTTTGGAGGTAAAATAGGGTATAGTGGGGATAAATGGTGATGGTAAAACATAATTTTTAAAAAATTGTAAAAACGAAGTAAAAAAATAAATTTTAAATTATTCTTATACTTAAAACACTTAAATTTAGTTAAAATTTTATTATTAACTATAGAGTATAATATTTATTCACTTTGGGATGAAAATGGAATTTATGTTAAAATATTTTTATATCAGAATCTCATATTTAAAGAAGAAATTGAAAAGAAGGCAGATAATATAAGGAAATTTAATCACGCATAATCCTACCTACCCTCTGAGAGACAGATTGCTAATAATGGGAAATATGTCCTCTAGTCTATTTTCCATATAATGAACAATTTATTTAAAAGGAATTACATCATATATATGCTTTTTGCCTGGTTTATTTAATAATTTATAATGAGTATTAAAAGATGTATGCATTACACCAGTAAAATTTTAAATGTTTACTTAAACTTACAAATACAAAGTTTACTTTCAAATTTAATATATTATTGGATTTTTTAAAGTGGTTCTATTTTTCCCTTCTTCATTTTACTCCATGGCATATGAAATGTGTAGGGTCAAGTAATTTTAACAGTTAAGGAATCAAAAGCAGCCAGGGAACCCCTCACAATGGAGTCAGGATCGTACAGAGCCTGTACCAATCACCAGCAGCCAATCACAGGGTGGCCCAGATGACAGAGGTCACTATAGCTAAGTCAAGTTCTGTCTCTGCCACAGAGCACCTGTGTCTCCTTCAGCAAACCATTCATCCCTTCAACATGTATAGAGAATACATAAAATGTTAAATGAGTCCACTTAGAGTGCAACTATTAGATATCTCAGAAAATGAATACAAGTTTCCTCTGCTATCAGAAAATAGAGGTTCCTATGAAACATTTCATGAACCAAAGTGATGAAAAGCAAAGAAGCAATCACCTTTGAGCACTTCTTGCTAACAGATGCACAAAATAAACCAAGATACAGCACAGGTGCTCACAGAAAGTTCTAATCTGGGGCAATTTTGTGCTGAGTGTAATTCCTGGTAAAAAGATTGGGGCAGGAGGGCACCATCAATACTAGGGAACCACGCTGCCTCTGTAGTGGCTCCACAAAACAAACAATGAACACCATTTTCACTTTATACCTGTTTTTCAGAAAAAGTGAAAATCTTCCTTGCATTTCTTTTTGTTATTGAAAATAGGTACTAACACACGTCTTCTCTAAAAGCCAACTGGCAAAACAGAACTTTGGACAAAGAGAGGAGATCCACATGTCTGAATTTCACATTGTAAACAGAAGTCATCTTATAAATATAAGCAAACACTAGTGAGAGCTACTACTGGTTTTAGCATTTAATGGAAAGTATAAATACAGATAACCAAAAAATAACACATGAATAATCATCAAAAAAGTGGACTCTAAAACAATTATAAAGGTTTGTTCTCACTGCCTGGAATCAGATTAAACAGAATTTGCCACTTATAAAATATGTTATCATGTATGAGTACATGCTAAAACAACAAAAACTATTTTATTATTATAATTTCACTTTTAACCTAATAATCTCAGATAAGTGAACATCAGTACTGTCTAACACATCTTTCAGAAATGATGGAAAGTTTGATATCTCTGGTGTCAATATGGCAGCCCCTATTGAAATGTGGCTAGTACAAATAAGGAACTGATTTTTTTTTTTGCTTTACTGAATTTTAATTTTAATTTTAATTTTAATTTTAATAGTCATATATGGTTAGGGGCTATCATATTACATAGCAAGATAGGACCCTACTTTGGACAGAACATTTAATTAAATTTTATCTCTCATAGTCAAATATTTCTAAAAGATTTAATGAGCATTGATGATATTTTTCCTTCTGCAAGACAACATCAAATGATTTAATGAACTCAAAATGCATGGCTCCTATGTGGAATTGTTACTGATCATCTAGAGTGAACTTTCAGGGTAGAGATGCCTATATTCCTGAGTCAATGAAGAAATATGCTTGGGTGGCTTTCAGCATATTTATCTATCTATAATTTTACATTTTATTAGTATATTGTGTACTATATTAGTATATTTTAAACAGAAACAGTGAAGACAACTTTTTCTAAGAGAAAATGCATGGGAGTAAGTCAAGTAGTACAGAACGGTTACCCTATCTCTTTCTAAATGTTTATGGCATAATGGAAAAAGAAAACTCTAAATTCATGTAAAGGTACATCCATGGCCACTGTCACAGAAAAGATAGGACAGTAGAACAGTCAATTCCACTGTAGTGAAAGGGAGACACCTCACCCTACTAAGATATTATTGGGTAGGTTTTAATATTTTAGGAGAAAGGACAGAAATAAAATGATTTCATGTTTAATGCCTTACTACATAACAGGCACAATGAGAAAAAGAAATATGGCCCAAATAAAGAGCATATCAAAACTCCAGAAAAACAGTAAGCAATGAAGAGATAGCCAAGATATCAGATGCAGAGTTCAAAACATTGGTAATCAGGATGCTAACAGAAATGGTTGGGTATGGTTGCAAAATAAAGAAGTGAAAGCTATGCAAAGTGAAATGAAAAATAAACAGGGAACCAACAATGAAGGGAAGGAAACCAGGACTCAAGTCAATGATTTAAAGCAGAAGGAAGAAATAAATATTCAAACAGAGAAGAATGAAGAAAGAAGAATTCAAAAAAATGAGGAGAGTCTTAGGAACTTCTGGGATAACTTTAAACATTCCAACATCCAGATCATAGCGGTGCCCCAAGCAGAAAATGAAGACCAAGAAATTGAAAACTCACTTGAAAATGTAATGAAGGAGAATTTCCCCAAAGTGGTAAAGGAAATAAACTTTCAGGAAGTCCAAGAAGCTCAGAGAGTGATGCAGACTCAGGCCAGTGGAGTCCATGTGTAGTGGCTGCAATGAACATATTCACGTGGACTACAGAAGTTGTGTGGAAAAAAAGGGATGACATAGCCACTCTCTAACTGAGAGAGGGTCCAACCCCTGACCAGACAGACTTTTATTGTTTTTCTGGGTACATTACATCAAGTATGGTCCTCATTTACAATGCACAAGTTCAATTTAGCTGGTTACCTTTTACAGATAACAAAGGAGAGGATGTTACTAATTACTTCAAAGAAAAGGATATTTGCAAACACAAAGGGAGAAGTGGTTGAACTGGTTATACTTCATACTTGGGAGTTTAGCAAAGATTTTAGGGAATTACTTTAAAGATATGCAGTAAACATTTGCTGCCTAAAGAGAGAATCTTTAAAGGAGCAAGAGAAAAGGAGACAGTTACCTACAAAGGACCTCCCATTAGACTATCAGCTGATTTCTCAAAAGAACCCTTGCAGGCAAGAAGGGGCTGGAAAGAAGTATTCCAAGTCATGAAAGGCAAACACCTACATCCAAGATTACTCTATCCAGCAAATCTTTCATTTAGAATGGAAGGACAGATAAAGTGCTTTCAGATAAGGTCAAGTTAAAGGAGTTCATCATCACCAAGCCCTTATTTTATGAAACGTTGAAAGGACTTATCTAACAAAAAGAAGATAAAAACATGTATAGTAAAATGACAGCAAATTCACAATTATTAACAACCACACCTAAAACAAAAACCAACTAAGCAATCAACTAGAACAGGAACAGAACCACAGAAATGGAGATCACATGGAGGGTTAGCAACAGGGGAGTGGGAGGAGGAGAGAGGGGGAAAAGGTACAGAGAATAAGTACCATAGATGGTAGGTAGAAAATAGATGGGGGGGCAAGAACAATATGGAAATGTAGAAGCTAAAGAACTTATGACACATGGACATGAACTAAAGGGGAGGAATGTGGGTGGGAAAGGGTGTGCAGGGTGGAGGGGGATTAGGGGGGGAATGGGACAACTGTAATAGCATAATCAATAAAATATATTTTAAAAAAAGAAAATATGATAAAATTATATAACACAGGTATTAATGGTTTTCTATCCAGAAATTTTCAAATGATTAGCAAATCAAAACATGTAAAGTGTACATCAGTCCCCCATGGGCTGGAGGAACAGGGAGCATCTCCTGGTCCCCACTCTCCTGCTACCTTTCTTTCTTGGGCTCATACTGAGAAGGAAGTTTCTTCTCACTTCATAAATCTCTATTTGCACATGCATTTTCAAGACACTTTTACAAACTCCATAAATGACAGTGGTGACATAGGGGTTGAATATAATGGGTTGTGTGGATGCCAGGGAATTGCAGATAAGTTCCTGCTGGGATCTGAGACAGCATCGAGCATGGTCCTCTGGTGGAGTTCCTCCCAGTGGGGCCAACCTCAGCCTTTCTGAACCTCAGCCCTTCCTTCTCTCACCTACCAACAGCTCTGTGCACTGAGGACACAATGACCACAGCATCTGACAAAAGTCAGGCAACCTGAGAAGGAAAAGGAAGTAAGGAAGAACAAAGAAAGCAGCACCTACTGAGCATCCCAGTGACTCTTTGCCAGGTACACAGCTTCCATGTTCCAAGGCAGACAGCAACTCTCCCCAGTCAGCTCTTTCTAATCCATAACATCTAGGTGTCTGGCTGTTAAAGATATCAATTTGGAAATAACACTGAAGAAACTGTGAAAATAAATAATTTTCTTTTAGAATTCTCTTCTATTGTCAACTTTTTTTTCAACCTACA
Organism: Tonatia bakeri; assembly: GCA_004024845.1. Taxonomy (NCBI): domain Eukaryota; kingdom Metazoa; phylum Chordata; class Mammalia; order Chiroptera; family Phyllostomidae; genus Tonatia; species Tonatia bakeri. Next base: position 9,474 of record PVIA01011256.1, read on the forward strand.
TTACCAACTTTGAAAACAGAACTCATGTTTTTCACCAATAAAACCCTGCAGTGGTGGAACATGTCGCCAGCATGCCCACACCCTTCCAGCTATATCACCTTCACATGGGAATCCTGGAACATCTGCTATACAGCATTAGACTAAAAGCAGCCATGTTTCTGGGTAAGGACATTATTAGATAATGCACACGAAGGCCTTGGCGGCACACAGCAAATTCTCAATACACATTAGGAAGGTGAGGAAAAAGAAAAAGACAGAATTGCTATTGCGATACTATTGTTTAGAGTCTAGATAGGAAAAGGGTAGAAGGATTTGGGATACTCAATTCTGATTGAGACACTAGAAGACAACATAGGAAACTTAAGGAACCAAATCTTGTCCCATTTTAAGATGGACCAGATAAGGAATAGATAGCTATATGTTGACATAAAAATTTTTATTTTCAGTCAAATTATTATATAATTATAAGACAAAAAGTGAAAAACAATGAAATAAATCATTTTAAAATTTAGACACTCCAGAAAAAGCATATTTCAAAGAATGTAAGCAGTAAAGAGGGGGAAATCTCATTTACATCTGACTAGTGGAATGACAAAAAGAAAATATCTAAAAATGAAGATATGTTGTAAAATATGGTGAGAAACTCAAAAGTTGTCAGGAAAATTTGGCTGAATTATGGAAGAACATATTTTAAAAAGAGAAAGTAGGCAGCTCTGGTGATTTAGTGAAGTGTCTTCAAAATCCAAGTTCATAGGAAGTATGGTAAATGAATCTAAGAGGATTATTGTGGAAAAAAATGGCAGTGTGTTCAATGAAGTTTTCAAAGCACTTCACCAGAGGAGTTTCTATCCTGTTGAAGCCCCTCTGTCTGACTCACTGGTGTGTTTCCAATGAAATCTAAAAGGGAGAAGACAAAAGGCAGTTCTATTTTTAGTTTTCTGAGGAAATTCTGTATTGACCAATCCATAAGAACCTATGCACCCCAATGTTCATAGCAACACACCTTACAATAGTCAAGTGCTGGAAGCAACCTAGGTGCCCATCAGTAAATGAGTGGATCAAAAAACTATGGTACATTTACAGAATGAAACACTACACATCAGAAAGAAAGAAGGAACTCCTACCCTTTGTGACAGCATGGATGGAACTGGAGAGCATTATGCTAAGTGAAATAAGCCAGGCAGTGAAAGATAAATACCATATGATCTCACCTTTAAGTGGAACCTAATCAACAAAACAAACAAGCAAGCAAAATATAACCAGAGACATTGAAATTAAGAACAAACTGATAGTAACCTGAGGGGAGGTGGGAGGACATAATGGGGTGAAAGGGGGGAAGGGATTTCAGGAACAACCAGAGAGGACACATAGATAAAACCAAGGAAGGGGGTGGAATCAGGGATGGAAGGTGGGAAAGGCTGGGGTAAGGGTGGAGTGGTGGGGGGGAAATGCAGACAACTGTACTTGAAAACAATTAAAAAGAGAAGAAAAGGCTAAATTCTAAAAATAAAAGAATAAATAGTTTTAGACAATTAAAAAATAAAATTAGACTAAGTACATAAAAAATAAAAGGGAAGGGAGATGAGCAATGCTCTAAGTCAGTGGTTATTAACAGTTACTTTTTAAGAAAAATGATATTATATTTTAAATTCCTGGAGACTAACATTTTACAATGTCTTCTATTCTGACTTATTGTTAGGAAGATACCAAGGTTTATAAAAAGGTGGGCTTTTCATACCCAGTGTGCACCATTAAGACACAAAATTTGGCAAAATATTCAGTTGTTATAAGAGCAACAGTAAAGCATTAAAAAGTTTAGTGCTGCTTAAACATTATTTTGCTATGTTTGGGTCATAAAATTAATTTTCTGACTGAACAAGTTGCTTCTTCAAACTGCTGCAGACATTTGTTATATTAACCATCAACCATATTAAACTGTAATCTCTAGCCCTCTGTCTCTAAGATTTTGTCCAGGTGCTTTGCTTTATATAAATTCAAAATCTTGCTTTGTAACAGCTTTTTGACATTATGATATAGATGATAGATAGATAGATAATAGATATGTATATGTGTATATATACATATATATGTATATACACACACATATATAATTAGATTGATACCAATCTAATCTAAACAATGAATTTCTCTCCGGTAATAGTGGATACTGCTTATGCCTGTTGGGAAAGAGTTCAGCTGTTAGGATTTGAATCTTTGACATGTTCCTGTCAAAATATCATAGTATGTAAGAGGTGTGTAAAAGTTTATTTCACAGCCTAATACAATGGGCTGGACCTGGTACTGGTCATGCAGCTTTTTGCTGATTGAGGCTATAGTTTCCTGCCTTATGTGGAAGCTGCTCAATAATGCCCATTTATCTAATGTCACTTGTTCTACTAACATTGTACCTAATGACTGTTTCTGACCAAACTGAAATCATTGCCAGTTCAACCTTCACTTTCTGTGATTCCTGACAAGACTGAACTTATGCACATTCATACACAGAGCTGCCCACAAATATACCCACCTGCCCAAAACCAAAGAAAACTGTGTCAGTTTCATGTGAATTCAGTCTGAAAACTGATAAAGTTAATTCCAAAATAAAATGTTTTGAATTGCAAAACAAACTTAACTGTATTTCACTATATTTTTAATTCCATGAAAATTTTGTAAAAACTAATTTGTTGTATAACACGCCATCTGCTAACCCCATGAAAGTAGGGTTTTAGAAATATTTTAAAATTGCTTCAGAATGAGTTTTTAAACAAATGAAGGAAAATTAATTTTATTACATTTCCACTTTAACCCAACTTGCTTATGCCCCTGTAGTAACCTTAACTAAACTTGTACACATGGGACATTATAAAAGTGAACTGATCTCTCAAAATGAGCTCTTTCACATGTGTAGGTTTACGTGTTAGGTATGGGTTTCTCCCGGCTACAGGCCCTGCCTCTATTTAAAATCCACTTGTGGTAAGAGGTGAAAAATAACCCACTTCAGATTACAGCCCACCTGCCCACTGTTAAACTCTGTGATTGAGTAGAAAGCTTCTTTGCCTCAGGTCAGAACTCTGACTGGATAAAGTGAAAAATTGAGAGAAATTGTACAATTTTAAACTGGGGGACAATATCCCCAATAGATCTGAAATGCTTTCTCTTGAACAATAATGAGGGACATTTCTCTTTTTGTTCTGAATACCAGGGGCCTCAGAGCCAATCCTGAAGTGCAGTCACAAAAACATTAAGCATCTGAGGAGTTCTGGCCAAGATGGAGGCATAGGCAGTCGCATTGTGCCTCCTCACGCAACCAAAACTAAGGACAACAAAAATTGAGAAACAAGAAAACAGCCAGAACAGAGGGAAATGAACTGAACAGAAGTCAGACTCCAGTACATCCAGACTGGTAAGGAGCAGCGGAGTCGGAGGCCTGCTAAGAGGGGTCCCGGCAGGAAGAAACGCTGGCTGGCAGGCGGGGCACGCAGGGCGCAGACAGCAGCGGACGGATCGGTGGCAGACCCTGGGCTCTGGAGGCGACTAGCAGACCCAGTGAGGGGCTCAAGGCAGCTGGCTGTCCGCAGCCACACATTCACAAGCAAACTAAGTGAAAATGGGCAGCAAAAATGGGCAGCGCCGCCGCATTTCAAAGCTTAAGAGCCCCGTCTGGGAGCTGAGGCTGGGAGACTCTCTCAACCTCACAGGAAACTTCTCAGGAAAGCCCACAGAGTCCGAGAAAGTACACAAGCCCACGCGCCTGGGAGCCAGCACCGGAAGGGCTCAATTTGATTGTGGGAGGCAGTGGAGGGGACGGAAGACCTAGAGAGAACGATGCCATTATTCCCTCTCAGACCCTGCCCTCACATACAACATCACAACCCAGCAGCTGGAGTGCCCTGCCTTGGTGAACACCTAAGACTCCGCCGCCCTTATGAAACAGCTGCAACCAAACCAAAGGAAAATAAAAAAGATGGCTCAAACATATTTGAAAGCCCCAGAACCAGTTTTTTTAAGTGACCAAGAGATAGCCGAACTATCGGATGCACAGTTCAAAGCACTGGTGATCAGGAAGCTCACAGAATTGGTTGACTTTGGACATAAATTAAATGAACAAATGCAGGCTATGATAAGAGAAATGAAGGAAAACGCACAGGGAAACAGTAGTGAGGGGAAGAAAACTGGGACTCAAATCAATGGAGTGGACCAGAAGGAAGAAAAGAACAACCAAACAGAAAAGAATGAAGAAACAATGATTCAAAAAAATGAGGAGAGGCTTAGGA
>PVIA01011256.1:13847-45826 GCA_004024845.1 Tonatia bakeri
CATCCGAATTATAGGGGTACCAGAAGGGGAAGAGGAAGAGCAACAAATTGAGAACTTATTTAAACAGATATTAAAGGAAAACTTCCCCAATCTGGCAAGGGAAATAGACTTCCAGGAAGTCCAGGAAGCTCAGAGAGTCCCAAAGAGGTTGGACCCAAGGAGGAACACACCAAGGCACATCATAATTACATTAGCCAAGCTAAAAATGAAGGGTAGAATCCTAGAAGCAGCCAGAGATAAGGAGACAGTAACCTACAAAGGAGTTCCCATCAGACTGTCAGCTGATTTCTCAAAAGAGACCTTACAGGCAAGAAGGGGCTGGAAAGAAGTATTCCAAGTCATAAAAGGCAAGGACCTACATCCCAGATTGCTCTATCCAGCAAAGCTTTCATTTAGAATGGAAGGGCAGATAAAGTGCTTCTCAGACAAGGCCAAGTGAAAGGAGATCATTATCACCAAGCCCTTATTATATGAAATGTTAAAGGAACTTACCTAAGAAAAAGAAGATTAAAAATATAAACAGTAAAAAAAAGTCATCAAATGGAGGGTTAGCAACAGGGAAGTAGGAGAAAGAGGGAGGGGGAAAGATATAGAGAATAAGTAGCATAGGTGGTAGGTAGAAAATAGACAGAGGGAGGGTAAGAATAGTATGGGACATGTAGACACTAAAGAACTTATGACATGGACATGAACTAAAGGGGGGTTGTGGGTGGGAGGGGATGGGCAGGGTGGAGGGGAGTGAAGGAGGAAAATGGGACAACTATAATAGCATAATCAATAAAATAAAGAATTAAAAAAAAACATTAAGCATCTAATGGTTACATTATCAAGGAGCTTCCATTTTTCTAATAGTTTGATCATACATACCCATCTTTATTTTGTTTGTGAAAAGAGAAGGAAGCATAAATATATTTGATAAATTGAAATACAAAGGATTCCACCAAAGTCATACAATTTCAAAATGAACACATATGATTGCCCACCACTTTCAAAATAAATGACTAGCTCATAACTCATTTGCAAGCCATGTCAAATGAACATAAATACTTCATTTCATTTCTATGATTTCTATGTAAGGCTGTTTAAGCAAAAACCAGAGGATTTTAAAGAACATCTCATTTGGCCTTAATTATTAATGTTTTACCACCTGCTGTACTAGCAGAGTAGACAGCCAGCAGCAGCATCACAGATATCACTAGACCAGCTGACCATGTATTAGGGAAAAAAAGCTTAAATAGAAAAAAGAATAATTGCATTAAGAAAGAAAAAACTGAATGGTTTGCACCAAAGTGTAAATTCTGACAGACGTACTTTCCTGAAATAATTAGAAGAACCAGTCATAAGCTCACAGTTCTAAACAGAAGAAGCCCATTGATTAAAACTAATCAGGCCTTTTTAAAGGAAAAATAATGAATGAAGTTAACTGAACAGAGTCTATAGGAATGTAATTGCTTTCTATTTTTGCTGTGCCCTTCCCTCATTCCTATGAATTACAACAGTATGATAATAATGCAAGTAATAAATTCAAACAAACTGAGTCAGCTATTCTAATAATACTGTACTTGTTTTTTTGGGAAAATAGTATGTAAGTTTGCAATTTTGGCTACTAAAATAATGAAGCAAAAGTAGATTGGCAAAAACTAAATAAACAGCTTACATATTTGCTTTTGCCTTCCAGAAAGAAGAAGGTGAGAGGAATGAAGGACATCATGAGGAAACACAGCCATTCTGTCCCATTACTATTCCTCTGGTGCAAAGCCACTTAAGGATTGGGCTTCTTCCTGTAGCAACATACCCAGGACACAGCCTTCCTTTCCCCTTATTCTTCATCATCCTAGACAAAGCCATTCCATTGGTTCCTCTATGCTCCCACTGTCCCTTTAAGAATGTTGGGGACATCCCTGACTAGTGCAGCACTGTGGGTTAGACATCATCCTTCAAACAGAAAGGTTACCAGTTCGATTTCCAGTCAGAGCACATGCCTAGGTTGTGAAGCACATCCCCAAATGGGTTCATGTGAGAGGCAACAGATCAATGTTTCTCTCCCTCTCATTCTCCTTTCTTTCCTCTCTCTCTAAAAATAAATAAATAAAATCTTTAAAAAAAAAGAATGTTGGAGAAAAACACTCAAGAGGATCTCGACCAAATGATTTCTGTCTAGCTCCACCATCAAGCCCAGGCTATCTTCCAGGCTTGTGTCCTTTATTCTGGCCACAGAGCTCTGGCCACAGGTCTCCTACCTCTGGGTTGTGACAAGTCCATCATTCCCTGCTTGGATTTCTGCATCCTGGATGAGGAGAGCAGCTTCTCACTCTCATCCTCTTCTCACCTATTCTCAATGACCATCATTAATAATATGGCCAACATTCATGGAGCTCAGTGCTTTAAGAGTAGATTCATTTAGCAAGATTGCTCTGTGTCAAGCAGTACTATCTGCTATGCACTGAGAAAAAATAAAGATGGTTAAATCCAGACAAAAATCTCTGCTCCCATGGAGCATAGCAGGAGTCACACATGAATTACATAAACAGAGTAAGGAAAATGTGGATACTAATGGAGGAAAATATTCTGAAATAAACAAATAGTTTCTTAAGAGTCTAGCGAACATTTTACCCAGCCAGAAGAGTAAGAAAGGGCTTATGAGGAAGGGATGCACATGCTGAGATATGAAAGATCAGGATAATTAATTAAGCTCTAAGGACAGAAGATGTTGCAGACAGAACAATCTGTACATTCAGGAAGCCTGTAATGGCAGAATCAGGGGAGGTGGTTGGGTCAATGGCCAGGACTGGAATGCAGAAGCTGAAGCTAGGAGAGGGAAGGCCTGGGGTTATGTTAAGAATTTAGGTATTCATCCATAGAGCAGTTGAAGCCACCCAAAATTTTTAAGTAATGTTATACAGTTATATGAACTTTGAGATGCGGACCCTCACAGACTCAGGCTGAAGGCCAGAGTTAGACTAGAGGTAGAAAGAACAAGTAGGATACTGCAACAGTCCAGGTGGGCAATGATGGTGTCCTAACCTAGTAATAGCTCACTATGACAGAATTCATGTGCCTGAGAGAACATATCTAATTCACCTTCACAACCATCCTATGCATTAGAGACTGAATGATCTTTACAGATTGGATAGTGAGTTTCAGAGCTCTGAAGACCTTGCCAGGATCACAGAAATAAATGCAGATTCAAGCCCAGGCAGCAAGCAAACCAGCAATAAAACACACTCCCATGTGGTGTTCCACATGGGTGCCTGGAAAGTGGTGGCAGTGGAGTCAAAAAGAAGTTCACAGACTCAAGAGAAATCTGGGAGCTGAAACCACAGGCCACACAGTGGACTAATTGTGGAGAGAAGAGGTGATGCTGGTTTTGGTGAGAAAGTATATCAGAGATGATATCTGAGGGCCTGACTTTACAAGTGGATAAACAATAGCACCATTCACTAAAATAGCAACCACTCGGAAAGTGGACCAGACTTTCCGAGAATGGGGAAGTCAAAGTTCATACCTTACAGAGGTCAGGATAGAGCTGGGTCAGTGATAACTACTACAATGGGAAAGAGCCCAGCATGACCTTGGAACCGGTTGTAGGCAGAGAGGCCCCAAGGCACCCAGCAAGCCTTGCTCGAGGGTTGGGAGAAGCAGCAACACAAAAATTGAGAGTTATTTTGCATATCAATAACAGCAGAATAGCTTCATAGCCTATGAGGAGCCAAGGGGAAGGGCATAACTTTGTCCCATGACATAGTTGGGAGGCAGCTACCTGCACCACCCCCCAACCCAGTTACAGTGCCTGCATAAGAGCTCAGAGATGGCTCGCTCCACACCACAGGGCCACACCTGCCAGGACTAACTATGGCAGCCAAGAAAGGCATAGTGTATGGGAGTGCTAGCAGGTGTAGCTGATTATGGGAGGAGTCGGAAACAGGGTTAAGGAGGAAGTTCCAGTCTAGGATTTAAACAAAAAAGAAGGCCACCATGTGTGATGGGGACAATGCGAGACAATGAGGGACAATGAGGGACCATTTGGTAAGAAAAGAAGTGAAAGAACTCTCATAAGCAGGCCATGAGGAGGTGCCATGTGGTTTTGGATTAAGAACTGGAGATCACGGTGACATAGCTGATGGTGCTAGGAACCTCAGGAGACCAGCCAGCTGAGAATAGATTGGGAGGAGCTGGGAGAAGTGAGCTGCGGATTTCTGTTTGTTTTCTTCTGGGGAGCAGTACTTCTGACTAGCATGCTCTGAGACTGGCCTTACTGGGCAAAGTGGGGAGGGCAGAACTGTGTGTTTGTAGGTGTATCTTCATTTCTGAAGGGAGTGAGATTTAACAGTGGAATTCCATCATTATTCTAAACCTGTATAACTTTTAATTAAATAGTTCCTTTCCTTTTCACAAAGCTCTGGCGTTGAGAGCCAGAGTTCCTAACATGGCAGCAGGGAAAGAACTATAGTACAAAAAGACCCTGGAGAAAGGGGGTTGCTCCTATAACAAATTGAGCTCAACTCAATTTGTACAGTGACCAGGGTCTAGAGGGGAAAAAAAGGTGAGTAGGGGCTCCACAGGTACAGAGAATGGGGCAGGTGGCACAGGTCCACAGGACCACCTGGCTTTGTTAGTGTGCTTACAAAGTTAGGTCCCTTCCCCCTGGAGTCTGGGAGAGAGGTCTACCATGGGCGTGGACTGGAACAACAACGCTTCTGGCAGCTCTGTGCTTTCTCAGGAGAGCACTTCAAAAGTGGAGAGCATTGTCCTAAGGATATGGCCTAGAGCTGGTAGAAACCGCTAGTGTTTGCTCAAGTCCTTAGGGCCTGAGATTGAGGCTTAGTTCAGAAGGGGACAGGGTCCTTGTTAGGGTTGAGAGAACCATGAGTTCAATATGGAACATGCTATACTGCAGCAAGTTTTGAGACACCCAAAGAGAAGTATCAAGTACACAGTTGGATAGATGGGTCTGGATTCAGAAGGAAGACCTTGTTTGGAGACATAACACAAAGCCCTCGCCATGTGCAAGGTAATGACAGAACTCATTCTGTAAGCCCCTCGATCCCACCTGGGATAAAAACTCAGGCAGATCCCACAGCCCTTCTGTCAGTGATAAAGAATAAAGTCACTTATAAGAATTAACACCAAAACCCATATAATAATTAAATCTCCACACTCTCTGACTCAGGCTGTCAGGGCCTTGTCCCACCCTCTACATGCCCCTCCATCTATATGTATTGGCTGCTGCTGTTGGTCATCTTGGAGAGACCCCACAGGACAGTGAGGAGGGGACATGTCTAAAGGAGGTGACACAGCTAGATGCCGCTCAGGGCCTTTGTCTCATGATCATTTGACATTTCCACTCAGGTATTGAGCACACATTCCAAACTTGGTCTGTCCCACATCAAAATTGACTTTCCCAAACCACAGATCCCACTCATGTACTGTTCTCCCCACAGAAGCAAATGGCAGCCCCATTCCACCTGGTATTTGGGACAAATATCTTAGTCATGTTTTCTCTCAACCCATTTCCAAACCATCAGCACATCATGTCACCACCTTCAAAACACATCAATTCTCATCAGTGACAGGAGTTATGGTCTAAAAAGTCTGTGTAAATATTGAATTAGCTAATATAAATCACCACTCCTCAGGGAAACATAGAGTTACTTTCCTGTGTGCTTGGTCACATTTTAATTAACCAATCAATACACAACCTCATTTTATGTGTCTTTCTATTTGAACACACATTTGATAAGATATCGTTGATTCACTGACATTAAATTCATGGCCAGCGGTGCTTTCTTCTGCCTGAACAACCTTTTTTTTTATGCGTTTCCTCCACAAGGCTGGGCATAAACTTGCTGTGCTCAGAGACACAGGGGGGCAACTCTGCACAATACTTGAGATTATTTCAAACATAAAATCACCAACAAAAAGCAGAAAACTGAAAATGATGTGGCAGTAAAAGTGCCATGAAAAGGACACTTGTCTAGGACACAAGAGTTGGGTAAGAAAGTAGAGTGTCACCTTGCTGGAGCTCAGCTGGTCATGTGCACACTAAGCAACTCACATTTTCTGTCACTCTGCATGTGCCTATCTGTGAGTGACCATGAAAGAAGTACTGTGACTATTGATCTTGGGGTCACAGATAATCTTAGAGAAAAGGTAAAATTGCAAATGTGGAATCTGTGAATACTGAGTTTTGACAATGCATTCAAACCTAACCACATTTCATCACCATCCCTGCCACTATCCCACCCTGACCACACTCTCACCTGCACTGACTCTAAGCCTCCAGTATCACCTTCCTCTGACAGTCCATCACTCACATGGCTTTCTACACTCAAATCAAGATAATGTCACCCCTCTACCCCAAACCCTCCAATGCCATTCAATTTCTTTGAAATAAAATCCAACGTGCTGGCCATAGCTCACCAAGGTGCTGGATGGCCTGACCTCAGTCCCATCACACTATCCCTCCCCTGCTCCATTCAGACAGGCTTGTGCCATCTCAGGGCCTCTGTACTTGCTTCTTCTGCTGATTAGGCTGTTTGCAAGCCTGTCCCTGTCACTTCCTTCAGATCTTGGTTCAGATACTTCTCTATAGGAGTAGGGCTGCCATCACTACCCCATATGTAACCACACCCCATCACTTTCTATGTCTTCCTTTCTCCATCTCCTTTTTCACTGCTGAGATCCCAGCATCACACCTAGTATAATATAAGTGCACAATAAACACTTACTAAAGGGGCAAGGTCTCCCTGGCTCTTGCATAAGACACCTGCCTGGGATACACAGAGATCAGTCCCTGAACTGAGCCTGGAGTTCTCTGAGGCTGCCAATGCAGCACTTCCAGACCCTTACCTTCAAGAAACCCCTTCACCCACAAGGCAGTCCCCTTAGATGTAGCACAAGACCAGTCACCCTTCCTATATGGTTCACATCAGGTCCCACAAAACACGTATCTTAATCCAGCTATGAGAGAGATTATATTCCTCAAACATGTCAAGGTCTTCATGAGGCTTCATATTGGCTGTTTCAATTTCAATATTTTTTTACCACATCCCTCAGGCTATAACATATGCACCTTACATGATAGTTCTTTTCTTAATTTTTGTTATTTTTATTGATGTTCCATTAGAGTTGTCTAAAATTTCCCCCATTGCTCTTACCTGCCCTGCCCATGCTCCCACACCCATAGTCAATCCACACATTGTTCAGGTCCACGGGTCATTTATATTTAGGCTTTAACCATAACCTTTCACTTATATCCTCCATTATCCCCCACTCACCTCCCCTATGGCTACTGTCAGTTTGTTTTTTTATCTCAATGTCTCTGGTTATATTTTCCTTGTTTGTTTGTTTGTTTTTTATTAGGTTTCACATGTAGGTGAGATCATATGGTATTTGTCTTTCAGCACCTGGCTTATTTCACTTAGTATAATGCTCTCCAGATCCATCCATGCTTTTATGAAAGGTAGGAATTCCTTCTTTCTTTCTGCTCCATAGTAGTCCATTGTGTAAATATACCACATTTTTTGATACATACATTTATTGATAGCACTTAGGCTGTTTCTAGCACTTGGGTATTGTAAATTGTGCTGCTATGAACATTGGAGTGCATAGGTATTTTTGAATTGGTGTTTCAGGATTCTCAGGGCATATTCCCAGCAGTGGAATTGACAGTTCCATTTTTAGTTTCTTGAAGAAATTCCATAGTGTTTTCTACAGTGGCCACACTAGTCTGCATTCCCACCAACAGTGTACTAGGGTTTCCTTTTCTCTGCAACCTCACCAGCACTTGTTTGTTGATTTGTTAATGGCAGCCATTCTGAGTCATGTGAGGTAGTATCTCATTGTCGTTTGATTTGTATCTCTCTGATGGCTAGTGATATTGAGTTTCCTTTCATAGGCTTATCATCCCTCTATATGTCCTCCTTGAGGAAGTGTCTATTAAGGTCCTTTGCCCATGTTTTAATTGGATTGTTTGTCTACCTGGAGTAGAGTTGTGTGAGTTCTTCATATATTTTGGAGATCAAACCCATGTCTGAGGTATCATTGGTAAATATATTTTCCCATGTGGTTGGTTCCCTTTTCATTTTGCTGATGTTTCCTTTAGCCATGAAGAAGCATTTTATTTCAATTAAGTCCCATTTGTCTATTCTTTCTTTTATGTCCCTTGCTCTAGGAGATATATTAGTGAAAATATTGCTGCAATGGATATCTGAACTTTTCCTGCCTGTTTGCCTCGGGACTTTTGTGGTATCTTGTCTTATATTTAAGTCTTTTACCCATCTTGAGTTTATTTTTGTATACGGTGTTATTTGGTGGTCAAGTTTCATGTTTTTTCTTGAAGCTGGCCAGCTCTCCCAACACCATTTGTTGAAGAGCCTATTTTTACTCCATTTTATGTTTCTGCCCCCTTTGCTGATTATTAGTTGACCATAGAGGCATGGGTTGATTTCTGGGCTATTTTGTTTCATTGATCTATGTGTCTGTTATTATGCCAGTACCATACCATTTTGATTACAGTAGCCTTGTAATACAGTTTGATATTAGGTATTGTGATCCCTCCTACTATGATCATCTTTCTCAAAATTATTACAGTTTGGGGGGGCATTTTTAGTTCCATATAAATTCTTGAAATATTTGTCCTAAATCTGTGAAAAATGTCATTGATATTTGGATAGGGATTTTGTTGAATCTATGGATTGCTTTGGGTAGTGTGGATATTATGATGATGTTAATTCTTCCAATCCATGAACATGGTATGTGTTTCCATTTGTTTGTATCTTCCTTAATTCTTTTTATTTTTTTTTTTTTGGTGTTCTGTAGTTTTCCAACTACAGGTTTTTTTCCTCCTTGGTTAAGTTTATTCCCAGTTACTTTATTTTTCTTGTTGCTATAGTAAACAGGATTTTTTTACCCTGATTTCTGTTTCTCATATTTCATTGTTGGTATACAAAAATACCTTCAATTTCTGAATATTGACTTTGTATCCCACTGTTTTGCCAAATTCATTTATTAAGTAGTTTTTTTGGTGGAATCTATATGATTTTCTATGTATACTATCAAGTCATCTGTGAAATAGTGACAGTTTTACTTCCTCCTGTCCAATTTGGATGCTTTTTGTTTCTTTTTCTTGTCTGACTGCTGTGGCTAAAATTTCCAATGCTATGTTGAATAGAAGTGATGAAAGCAGACATCCTTGACTCATTACTTATCTTAGGGGTAAAGCTTTTAGTTTTTGCCATTGAATATAATGTTGGCTGTAGGTTTCTTGTATAGGGTTCTTATTATGTTGAGGTAAGTTCCCTTTATTGCCACTGTCTGAGCATTTTTATTATAAGTGGGTACAGTACTTTATCAAATGCTTATTCAGTGTCCATTGATATGATCATGTGATTTTTGTCTTTGCTTTTGTTTATGTGATGTATTACTTTGAATGATTTGTGAATTTTATACCATCCTTGCATCTCTCAGATGAATCCCACTTAATCATGGTGTAAGATCCTTTTAATGGATTGCTGGATGCACTGTGCCGATATTTTGTTGAGGATTTTAGTACATATGTTCATCAGCAATATTGGCCTGTGGTTTTCTTTCTTTGTTGTGTTTTTACCTGGTTTTGGAATTATGCTAACATGGACATCATAAAAGGAGTTTGGGAGTCTTCCTTCTTCTTAAACATTTTTGGAATAGTTTGAGAAGGATTGGACTTGGGTCTTCCCTAAGTGTTTGGTTAAATTGACCTGTGAAACTGTCTGATCCAGGATCTTTATGTACTGGGAGTTTTATTACTGCTTCAATTTCTCTAGCTGTTATTGGTCTGTTCAGGCTTTCTGCTTCTTCTTCATTCAGTTTTGGAAGATTGTATTTCTAGAAATTTGTCCATTTCTCCCAGGTTTTCACATTTCTTATCATGTAGTTGTTTGTAGTAATTTCATATAATCTTTTTTATTTCTGTGGTATCAGTTGTCATTTCTCCTTTTTTGTTTGATTTTGTTTATTTGAGTCCTCTTTTTTTCTTGAGTCCTCTGGTTAAAGACTTGTTGAATTTGTTTATCTTTTTAAATAACCAGCTCCTGGATTTATTGATCCTTTTGATTCTTTTAATCTGTCATTTAATTCTGCTCTGATATTGATTATTTCCTTCCTTCTACTCACTCTGGGCTTTGTTTGTTGTTGTTCCTCTCATTCTTCTAGATGGAAAGCTAGGTTATTCATTTGAAATTTTTCTTTTTTATTTAGGTGGCCTGTGTTGTTATGAACTTCCCTCCAGGGCTGCCTTCACTGTATCCCATAGGTTTTGGGCTATTGTGTGTTCATTTTCATGTTTCCAGAAACTTTTTTGTTTCTACATTGTTAACCTATTCATTAATTAATAGTATAATATTCATTCTCCAAGAATTTAAATGGTTTGAATTTTTTCCCTTGAGATTGGTTTCTAGTTGAAGCCATTGTGATCCAAGAAGATACTTGACATAATTTTTTCTTGAGCTTTTTGATGCTTGTTTTCTGACCTACAATATGGTCTATTTTTGAAAATGTTCCATATGCATTTGAAAAGAATGTGTATTTTGCTTCTTTGGGGTTAAACTTTCTGTACATATCAATTAAGTCCATTTGATCTAGAGTGTTGTCCACAATGTCCACAATATTGTTATTGATTCTTTCCTTGGAAGAGTTATCTACTGTTGACAGTGGGGTGTTAAAATCCCATATAATGGCTGTGTTGTTGTTATCTTTTTTGAAGTCCTTCAACATTTTCTGTATATATTTATGTGCTCCTATGTTGGGTGGTTATATGTTTACCAGCATTATATTTTCTTGTTTCATTTTTCCCTTAAGTATTACATAGTGTCCTCCTTTGTCTCTTATATGGCCTTTATTTTTAAATCTATTTTGTCAGACAGAAGTATCACTACCCCAGCTTTTTTTTCATACCCTTTTGCTTGGAATGTTTTCCCATCCCTTCATTTTCAGTGTGCACTGATATTTTGTTCTGAGGTGGGTCTCTTGTAGACAGTGTATATGGGAGGTTGTGTTTATGATCCATTCAACCACACTATATCTTTTGATTGGATCATTTCATCCATTTACATTTAAGGTTATTATGGAAAGGTATTTATTCATTGCAATTTTTCCCTTTGTTCTTATGTTTCTCTCCCTCCCTCGCTCTCTCTCTCTCTCTCTCTCTCTCCATGTTCTTAAAGCAGTCCCTTTAGCATCTATTGAAAAGCTGGTTTGGTGTAGATGTGTTCTTTTTGCCTTTTCTGTATCTAAGAAGCTCCTTTTTTACCTTTCACTTTAAATGACAGCCTTGTTGGGTAGTTTAGTCTTGGTTTCAGGTCTTTGTTTTTTAACTTGTAATATTTCTTGGCATTCTCCCTGACTTATAGTGTTTCTGTTGAACAATCAGCTAATAGCTTTATAAGCACTCCCTTGTATGTCACTAGCTATTTCTCCCTTGCAGTCTTTAATATTCTCTCTTTGTCTTTATATTGTGTCATTCTTTATTATGTTGTGCCTTGGAGTGGGCCTCTTTAGATTAATTTTGATCGGGAAACTCTGTGCATCCTGGAATGTGTGACTTATTCTCTCATCAAGTTAGGGAAGTTTTCTGTTATTACTTTTTCAAATAGGTTTTATATGCCTTGCTCCTCTTCTTCACCTTCCAGTGTTCCTGTGATGTGGATATTATTACATCTTCTGGTGTACTCCAGCTCCTTTAAACCCTCTTCATTCTTTCTGGGCCTTTTGTTTTGTTTTGTTGCTTTATCTGGGGATTTTTCTCCACTTTGTCTTCTAGCTGGCTGATTCAAACCTCTACTTCTTCCAGCCTGCTTTTACTTCCTTCTACTGTGTTATTCAATTCAGAAATTGTATTCTTCATTTCCTACTGGCTCTTATTGAATTTCTATGTCCTTTTTATAGATGATATAGTTTGCAGTAAGATCCCTGTAGCTTCCCTGTATATCTTTGTAGTTCTCACTTAGTTCATTGAGCTTTCTTAGACACACTATTTTGAAGTCAGTGTATGATAGTTTACTTGCCTCTATTTCATTTAGCTCTCTTTCTGGGGCTTCCTCCTGTGCTTTCAAATGGGGGTTGTTTTTCTGTCTCCCCATTTTAGGTACTCTTCTTGTTTGTTTCTGCTTCTTAGATTGATCTCTTTTGACTCCCTGTCTTCATGATGTAACCTCCCTATGGTAAGAGACCTGTGGGATTCAGTTGTGCAGTCTCCTTGAGCTCCTCAACTTGTTGCTCCTGGGATGTCCTTTATACCACTTATGTTAGCTGTCTAGCTATAATTGGGTTGTGGATGCTGTTGGGTGTTTTTTAGGTGGGTTCTCTGCTCTGGCTAGCTGACTGAGATCACTTCACCTACCATGTCTTTTTTGCCGTTGTGCAGGTGCTGCCTGAACAAAACTACATAGCCCAGAAAACAAACCCAAACCCACACACACACAAAAAAACCCTCACCCATAATTACACTATCAACAGCAAATGAGACAGTATTAATAATGTTGTAAAGAGATTAATTCTATTATATGAAAGGAGAAATGAATACAAGATGACTAACTGAAGAAAAATGATTTTGAGAGGGTGGAGGAAGGATCAATAATAAGAGTATGGAATCAGGGAAGGTGAAGATAGAAAGTAAGTAAAATTTACATTGTAAACAAAAAAGGGAGGGGAGGTGGTGGAATAGAGTAAGTGAAGGGAAACATATAGTATTAGGTTTAAACAGATATTTTCAAAAGAGAAGTGAGAGAAAGAATAAAAAATAGGAATCAAATTGAAGAAAAAGATCCACTACAACACTATCAACAACAATGAGCAAATATTAATATAGGTAGGAGAGGAATAAGAGAGAAAAAAGAAAGAAAAGGTTAAAGAATATCTAAAGGAAAGAGAAGTAATTTCGAGATGCTAGAGGGAGAAGGAATAGTAAGAGTGAAGAATCAAAACCTAGCTAAGACCAGGGAAATTAAAATTTGAGACAAAAAGAAAAAAGAAAGAAAGAGCAGGATGAAGGCAGAATGAAGTAAGAAAGATAAATGGTAAAATTTGAGACTTGAAATATCAAAATAGTGAAGATCTAGAAATAAAATAGAAGAAAAATCAACAGCAACCACCATATCCACAACAAACAAGCAAAGACTGATAAAGGTATAGAGAGAACAGGAAAAAGAATGTGAAATGACCAATGACAAGAAAAAATGGTTTTGAAAGGCTGGAAGGTGAGGGAAATAGTAAGATTATGAAATGAAAATCAGTCATAGCAAAAGACAATAAAATATTTAAAATGAAAATAAGAGGAAAGAAGGTAAAATGGAGTAAGAAAAGAGGAGAAAATAAAAGATTTGAAATGAACTATAATATAAAATCTAGTGACTTAAAATGTACAAAGTGGAAGGACAAGAAATGATTGTGAAAAAGCTAAGCAGGAGAGAAATATTGCAGATCTGACTCCAGTGATGTTTGACGATGCCCCAGTCTGGCCTTAGGTAGCTTGTTCAAGACTACCTTGGATGTAGAGTCTGCAGACAACTACTTAAATTGTTAATCTAATGACTCTGTAATCAGCAGTCAGGCCTAACCACAGGGTGGGGCAGAGTAATTCCTACAGGTGGGGCTGTTGCTTCTCCTCAGGCAGCTGCCACCTGGAGGGGAGTGGTCTGCCTAAACAAGATGGCTCCTGTATTATGTGGGATGACTCAGCACCAGAATCCTGGCAGCTGCTCTCTCAGTTCTCTCCTCACAAAGCAACCGTCCCTAGTCTCTCCTCAAGCATCTCTGTCTTCTCTGCCCTCCTTTTGCCAGAGCCCAGAGGAAGTGGCTGCAAATGAAATTTTATGCATTGGCCCTTTAAAAGGCTCTCTGTGACTCCAGTCATCTGTCCTGGCAGAGAGAAAACCTGCTACTTTTCATAGCTGGATGTTATCTGGGTTCTTTTTGGGCTTTGGTACTGTAGGCTGGGGAACCCAGCTTGGGGTTTAGATGCCACACTTCTCTAGGGAACTCCCTGGCCACTGAAATATTCCTCTGGCACTTTGGCTGTCCCCTATGTGAGTGCAGGCAGCCCTCTCATGTCTTCTCTGTACTCCATACTAGTCACTTTGTGGTGAAGATGTTACCTCTGTCTGTTCGTGGTTATACGCCTCGATAATATAAGTCTTGATATCATTCAGTTGTTTATTTTGGATGAATTCTCTGAATTTCATTATAATTCCACATTGGTCCTGGGAGGAGGTTAAGGTAGCTTCTACTTACTCCTCTTCCATCTTGGATCCTCAACACGATAATTCTAATACTGTTTCTAGTAATAATACCTAGTATTTATTGAGCACCATGCTGTGTGGTAAAATATGAATTATTACACTAAGTTTTTAAGAGTAAACTGATAGCAGATGGAAAAGTGTAAACAATCACCTAAAAACAGATTTGAAGTTAATTCCAAAATGAGTATTAGCTATTATGTAAGGTTTTGTTATTTTCCATGTATATGGCTCGCAGATACAGGAAAAGACACATCTTTAAGCATTTGTTCATCTTTAAGAATATTAGACAGGCTAATTATTCCTTTAAATTCTTCTAACATGCTCTTTAAAGACAATCGGTATCTATTTCTAGAGATTATCTACTGTATTAGTTTGCTCAGGAAATAAATACCACTCCAGATATTTGGTGTAGGGAGAGGCTCAAACACAAAGTATTGCAGAACCACTGGAAAGTGACAAGAGTGAATTTTAGGAAAACTTTCTCAGGAAATTCACAAAAGAGGAGGTTGAGACCCAAGGACAGCTTCTACCAATGGTCTCATCTGCTTTAAGTTAAAGGAGAGACTCAGGATAATTCAGGAAAGCCACACACCCAAATCTTGGGATGGTATCTACAAGCCACCCTACATTGAAGGGGACAGTAATGGCTTCCAAACCTGTGTATGAGCCTCTGATCACAGAATCTAGCAGGCACTCACTGGCAGCAGGAAGAGTCATTTCTAGGCTTTGTGCTGTTCTAGTACTAGCAGAGTTTACAATATTGGGAGTAAAACCAAGTATCCTGTCAATACTACCCTTTGGATATTCCATGTATATTCAGTTGTATTCGGTATTCGATGTATATCCACTATTGACCTTACAAACAATGACAATATCAAAGGCACACTTCCCACTAATGTAAATACAACTTTCTATTATACCAACAAAAACACATTCAATCTTTCTCCCAAGGAAGACAAAATCCAAAAAAATTATTCTATCAATGCCTGGATAATGATGTTCATTTATTTTATAGGTCAGGGACAATCCTTCTTTGATAGATGTCTTGTAATGTAGGCAATGAATAATAATATTAATCACAACCAATACATACTATATAAAAAGGTAGAGAATGGGAAGAGAGAAAAACAGTTACTATGTTCAAGTTTCTATATAATAAATTAAAAATTAAAAAATATATGCGCAGTTACCATTGTCCTTGGCTATGCAATGTGACAGGTCACAGATAGTACACTTCCTTCTACCACACTCAATTCTGTCTTTGCCCTTGTCTACACCTAAAATGGACACCGATGGGCAATGGTCAGGCTCATTGCCCATTACAAATGACTAAGGTTTCTAGCCACTCTAAGTTGGTTGAGAGTCACCCCTCATACCGAAAAGTCTCCCATGCACACACCTGGATTGCAGGTTCATTCCCCAGTCAGAGTGCATAGAAAAGGCAGCCAATTGATATTTCTCTCTCACATCAATATTTCCCTCCCTCTCTTCCTTCCTTCCTTCCTTCCACTCTGTTTAAAATTAAAAATAAAAAACAAAGGACCAGGGTTTCCTAAGCTCTGAGTGCCTCTCCTATGATGCCACTCACTTAGGTTCACTCAGCACCTGGTCATCCTGCCTCACCATGTGGGGACTGGTCCAGAAATGCTGACATACCTCTGTTAATTTTGGTGAATAATAAAGTCCTTTGTACCTGACCATTAGTCTCATGTCTCCTGCCAACATCCATGAGACCACAACACGCTAACTTGTTATATGCAGTGAAGTTTCAGGTCTGCATAAGTCTTGGCATTTGTGACTCTTCACCTGCTGACCCAAACTTTTATTCTTAAAGGGCCTAAGCTACAAGTGCTCCTATTTTGGGGGATTGCTGTAGTTAGTCTTTCATTAACACTTCTCACTGGATGTGGAAGAATTAAGAGCCATGCAGTAAAGTAGGGCTCCCAAGTGACTCCTCCCTATTCTCACAGGAAGCAGTATACCAGGTATCTTTAGTAAAGAAGATCAATCACACTAACCTCTTTTTTAATCCATTTATTGTTTTTCTTGGTCCAGTGACAGATGGAGTCCAAAGTTACCAAGTAACGGTGTCCAATTCAACTCAATGGACTTGTTCTTAACTGCCCTGGTAGCTGAAATATTTCCTTTGACTTTGGAACAAATCAGAGCTGAAAGCCACACTGGTCACCCAGTATATTCCAATGTCCCAGACATGGCATGTGCCGACCAAGAATCCAAAGATTCTGTCCCAATCCAAATTGAAATGTGAGGCTTGACTCTTTGGCCTGTCTCTATTCTGCTCTGTCTACTACCCTCACACACACCAAAGTTGTCCAGGTCCAGGTGGCTATACCCACCTCCACTGGCAGCACCAAACCAGCTGTAATGCTCAAGCTGTGGTCTCCTTAGAAATCCAAGAATACTGATAGAGTTTCAAGCAGAATATACATGAAATAAAATGGTGCAGTTTATTTCCTGTTTCTCTCTTTGGGTTACTTTAACATAATATGAAATTGTATTGAAGCATCTAAAACTGAAACAGTTCTTTCCTGTCCTTAAATTAGAAATGACAATAGAAGCCTTAATGCAGAAACCATTCTGAGATCATCATGTATTGATTATGAGCACTTAGGTTTTCACATGGACATAGGACTTTCAGAGATCCCAGTGAATGCTTTGATGTTGTCCTGGATCTGACTGGTTCCAGATGGCAGCACCAATGACACAATTAAGTGAAAAACTTCATGGCATTAGCCTTTCTATCAACTGTGCACAGTCACTGGGATTCTGCCAGGTAATATCCCTATGTTAGAAATTGGAATTAATTTTTTTCCTCAAGAAAGTGGAAGAGGTCAGTGCTCCATGGTCTTAGGTTATAAAATGCATCACTGAGTCCATTCTTTAGCATTTGCTTTAAACTCAAAAAACAAAATAGGCCATTTTTACTAGGCAAAATCTCCAAAAACAAAACATCATGCTGTCTGAACAGTTATCAAAAAAATGTCAACAATTAAAAGCAGCTTTCTGGCAAGTGACACTGAAATATTGTTTTCTTTTGCATGTCATGGAACAGAGGTCTTTTTTCCCCCCAGCATATCTGCAGGTAGTGGTTGCCTTCATCCCAAACTATTACCTACTAATTGCAGAGTAATAAATACTGATCAGGTTAGGAAGCAGAGAACAAATTTCCCAGATTAAATCACTCTGACTAATTGAATCATATTTTGATGAAATATCATTCACAATTTGACCTTCTCCAACAGTGGTGTTTATAGCCACCTTTTGAATAAGCACATAAAATAATTCATTCCTAAATTATCTCACAACAATGAAGGATGAGCAATGTGTTTCTGTAGAAAGGGTAAATTTTTAAAGAATTCATGATGAATTATTGAGGTATAGTATCTGTCCTTACAAATGAAAAAGATAAATCACAAATGGCTTGGTCATCAAGATAAATGCTGTAATTATTTATTTTGTGGAGATTATTAAACCTAACATTCTATTACATTCTTCATTCTTTAATATTAATTTCCACTAAAAAATGTCCTCTTTAGGCACCAAGATATGAAAACAAACAGCAAGTAGTACACATCAGAAGGAAGCCTGCACTTGAACAATAAAATGTGGGGGGGGGGGGGAAGGAAGCCTACAAAAAGTAAGTCTCAAGTGGGAAGAAAGGTAGTGCAGCTCATGCTCCACATTTCTGTCATGATACTTCCTTGACTTTCAAAGAGCTCGTGCTCCTTCCCCCTGCAAAATTTTAGGTAACGAAAGTATATTTTTAAAAGCCTATTTTGCTCATGGATTTCCATGAATTTGCTTGAAGTAGACTGTGTTCTAAAACATAAATCTTCTTTTTCAGCAACTGTATTAATAAAAAACATAAGGAAGAAAATCCATAGTAGCTTCCTCCAGCAACATTGTGTAACATAAGATTTTGAACTCAGAATTATTTTCAATATGTTTTAAAATCGTTACTATAAGTAAACATGAAAGAAGTAATTTCCCAGATAGTGCGCTCAGTTTATATTTCAATAAGGGTCTTCATTCATCATTACCCATGTTTTTGTGGGAACCCAGTGTCTAAGAGAGAAAGTCTTCCTCATTTTTAATATCTAAGTTTTTGAGAAAAGACCAGACTGCATTCAATTATGGATGACATGAAACCTCTTCATGTCAGCACAAGGTCCAATAGCACAAAGAGCATTTAGTACCTCAAACTTCTGGGAGAGTACCTGAGACACAGCTCCCTGACACTGGAAACACCCTCCATTCTAGAAAACACATTATACTAGCAAGGCTCCAAGGTGATGGAAACTGAAACCCCCAAATTGATGTCTCATTACAAAGCATGTTATGGTAGGAAGCCAATTTAAGCCTTACCCAAATGTACAGCAAGTGAGATGCACTCCCAACATATCCACTCTCAAACACAAGAAATAGTCAAACTTGGTTGAATAGAAAGATCCCTACTTATAGATTAAATTGTTACACTTTTAATTTTTAAATGCTTTTAAAATCTTTCAAAAATGTACTGGTAAACAACTTTCCTATCTCAGTAATTTCACTTTTATAACATGATGGATAGTTAAGGTCCCTGTAACCTCTAAAAAGTATAATTACACACATCAGTACTTGCTGAAAATAAATGTATATGCAGATATAGATAGAGATAAAGACTGAATCAAATGTATACTGCACAATCACTGAGTATAAACTTTTAAAAATAATTTCACTGATTTGAACTTAATTTTTGTTCCACTGGCCATTCTAGCAACAGTAAAATAGTTCTGTCTAAAAACAAAATGTGTTGAATTGAGGAGTTGGTAAAGCCTCCTGACTGTGATCAAACAATGCCTCTATGAGGCTCCAGGACCTACAGTCCAATTTGGGATGGATCCAAACTGGAGTGTAAACTTCTTAGCTTCTCAAGAATGCTGGGAGACAGGGACCATCATGCCAGCTCTCCAACTATGGATAGGGAGTCTCTGGACATTTAGTTAACTTGCCTAATCCACAGCCAATAAACAAAAGAAGAAGTTCTCTCTCTAAAATGTATTTTCAGTACATCATGTTGCTTAACAATCTAGTAAATTGATCCTATTTGCTGGAAGGTTCTCAACATTATGAAAATATTATTTGCAATTGACCTTTGCAGGTTATTTGAATAATTTTATTCATCTCTTAACATTTTCTGAGTGTCTTGTACCAACTCTGAGACCAGACCAGATTCAATAAATACAATAGTGAGCAAGACAGTCTCTAATCTCATGACACTTGTCATTTAGATTGGCAGGAAAAAGAAAACAACATGATCACAAATTGTAATAACTGCCAGGAAGCAGACAAATAGGAATATAAAACAGAGACCTACATTGTTTTGGGGGGTCAGGAACTAGCAGGGAGTCAGGGTTTCAACAACCAGGGCACATCAGGATACAGGCTAACGGGAAAAGCAAGGGACAGAGCTGAGACATAAGGCAGAAAGCAGATAAGCAATGTGCCTGAGAGCCAAGCCAATAAGAAGGGAAATGTGGGTGGATCTTAATATATGGAATCAGAAAAATCCAGAAAAACTGTCTGAAGGGATACTGAAAAGGATTGGGATCTGAAACCCTAAGAAAAGGCACAATGGAGACTAAGCAGGACATAGACATGACTGTGGTCAAGACAAACTTCAGTCTTGAAGAGAAACTGAGTGAGGCCATCACACAGAAACTGTAGAGGTTGGGGCTATAATAGGATAATAAATAAGTTAATTATGCTTTTTAACTTACTATTATTAATCTTTCATTATTTTTTTAAAAGATTTTATTTATTTATTTTTAGAGAGGGAAGGGAGGGAGAAAGAGAGAGAGAGAGAAACATCAATGTGAGGTTGCTGGGGGCTGTGGCCTGCAACCCAGGCATGTGCCCTGACTGGGAATCGAACCCACGATGCTTTGGTTCGCAGCCCACACTCAATCCACTGAGCTACGCCAGCCAGGGCTAATCTTTCATTCTTTAATTATCCTGCCATTTTATAGAAATGAATAGTTAACAAATAGTTAAACCTGTAATTTATTCTACCTCAGCAATTTTATGGGGTCTAAATTAACAGATAAACCTGTAATGTGTACGATGTATGTCAAAGTGTCCTGTCTGAAATTTGGCACAAAGATTTTAAGTTCATGAAGAATACAATGTAGAAAAAAAGTTGTAATCACAGAGCTGCAAAGTTTCTATCTCATAATGCAAAATATTTTGTTTTCCTTTGAGGAAGACTTCCATCACCCAAAGAAAACCACTTAATAGGCTCCTAAGGTATTCAAAGTAAGAAGTATCTGCCCAATTTTCCTGGGGGGAAAATTAAAACAACCAATAATCTGAACGCAGTTGTTTCACATGAGAAAGCTAAGTGCGCTGTTTGGTTATATAAACTGTATCGAGTGGACATTTTAGGCCTTGATTCTGCAGCTTTCCTTGCTCCCAGTGGGCAGAGTGGGAACAAGGAAATGTTTCGGTATGGATTCCGCTGAAGGAAAGAAATTCCTTTCTCTCTGGAACTTGGGAAGGTAGCATATTCCCAGGTGGGAGAAGGAAGTAGAGGTGGAAAGTGGGGGAGGTTGTGGAAGAATCAGTGTTGCTGATGTTGGAGGAGAGTACCAGCTAGGAATTCATTTAAAAAATGCCTGACCTTGTAAGTGAACCTAAGTCTATCAGAAAAGCTTTAAAGTGAGACAAACATTACAGTTTCCTATGCTGAATGAACACAGGTGCAGAGGAAGGTAGAGGATAAGCTAGAAGACATGCTAATATGATGGGCAGAGTGGCTTAAAGAAGAAGCCAAATAGGGCATGAGCATCTATCTTTTTGCACACGGCACACAGAACATGGGGAAACTCCCAGAAATAATGAGGAGAGCCAGTGTTCTTGGGGTCCACCCTGAAGTAGAGCCAGGTTATCTGCATGAGTAACAAGCTCCTGGACTATTCCAGCACAGACAGCACTGAAGCCCATTTACCTGGAAGTCAAAAAGCACTGTTTCCAGCCTCAGGGCTTCTAACATTTTCAAGTGCCTGCTAAAAGGCAAGACCCAGACTCTGGTCCAGTGCCTGAGTGATGCCTCCCTTCTAATGCACTCTAGAGAATGGTAATTCAGGCAGTCTAAAACAACTTTAAAAAAAAACATTTCCTAAAAATTAAAGCACTTTTTATTGGATATTATTATTAGATCTGTAAGAAAAAAGTCAAGTCATTTGTTACATAAAATTAGACAATAAAATTTACTGCTTTGACTTATATCTTTGGCTACGGAGCTATTAGAACAGTGAGAGCCTAGAGCCTCATTTTCAAAATATTATCAGCCATGTGGCATTGGAAACAATTATCTAACAAATTCTTCTTAAATATCAATAAAATAAATTATGGTTTTATACTTTTAAAATTAACATTTTCTATTATTCATCAAAAACTATGTGCTGAATGCCTACTATGCATGAGAAATAAAGCATTACACAGAACGTGAAGTGAATTCACACAAATGAACTTGTTTCAGGTACATTTAAATCAATGGGAGTTTAGATTCAGTGAACTAAACATATCTACTAAATGTTCTTATACATGAAATTTGTTGGATTCCACAACATTCAGAAATAAATGTTTCTTTTTAAAAAATATAGACCCTAGAAGCCCCAGTAGCCTAATGGATAAGGCATTGGCCTCCTAAAAAATATAGACCTTTATTTTCTTTTTTAAGCCATGAATTAGCTTACCAACTTTTATGTAAATATGCATGGCACAGTGAGAAGCATTTTTATTCAGGGAAAACAAAGGATCTGAGTGAAACATTCTTGAGCCATGACTAACTAAAAATATACGTTCAAATAAATTTTAAAATGTGAATCTGAATAGTAAAACAGATTGCATGTAAAGGATCAAATGTGAGGAGTGAGGATGGCTGGGGTGGAGGAGAATGGAGGGGGTAAAATGGAGACAACTATACTTGAAAAATTAAATAAAAAATAAACAATGGAAAAAAAATAAAGGGCTTATACTACCTAAAACTGATTAACCTGGTATCTAACTAATAAAATCTCAGGCTATATAATCTTAGTAGCAAGGTTAAATAGTACAATATATCACAAGGATTAGTCTCCTAATCTATTTCTGCTTCCTAGTTTATTTTTTAAAATTTCCTTATTGTTGCTCAAGTACACTTGTCTCCATTTTCCCCCCACCTTGCCTCCACATGCCAGATATCCTCTCTTGCTACCTACGATCCTAACCCACTTTGGTTTTGTCCATTTGTCCTTTATACCTGTTCCTGAAAACCCCTCCCACTTTTACCCCATTTATCCTGTCCAACCTCCCCTCTGGGTACTGTCAGATTGTTCTTAATTTCACTGTCACTGGTTATGTTTTGCTTGATTGTTTGCTTCATTGATTAGGTTCCACTTAAAGGGGAGATCATATGGTATTTGTCTTTCACTGCATGGCTTATTTCCTTTAGCATAATGCTCTCCAGATCCATCAACACTGTCATGAAGCGTAGGCTCCTTCTTTCTTTCTGATGCGTAGTGTTCCATTCTGTAAACATACCATAGTTTTTTGATCCATTCATTTACTGATGGCCACTTAGCCTGCTTGCAGCACTTGGCTATTGTAAATTGTACTGCTATGAACATTGAAGTGCATAGGTTCTTTTGAATTGGTGTTTCAGTGTCCTTAGGGTAAAATACCAGCAGTGGAATTGCCAGGTTCAAAAGGCAATTCCATTTTCAGTTTTTTTAGGAAATTCCATACTATTTTCCACAGTGGCAGTACGAGTCTTCATCCTCACCAACAGTGCACTAGAGTTCCCTTTTCTTCATGGCCTCACCAGCACGTGTTGTTGTTTGTTGCTTTGTTTATGATGGCCATTCTGACTGGTGTGAAGTGGTATCTCTTTGTGGTTTTAATTTGCACTTCTCTGCTGGCTAGTGATGCTGAGCATCTTTTCATATATCTCTAGGCACTTTGTAAGTCCTCGGAGAAGTGTATGTTGAAATCCCTCACCCATTGTTTTAAAAGGTTGTCTTCCTGGAGTGGAGCCCTTTGAGTTCTTTATATATTTTGGAAATCAAACCCTTGTCCAAGGTATCATTGGAAAATATGGTTTCCCATACAATTGTTTCTCTTTTAATTTTAGTGCCATTTTCTTTAGCCATGCAGAAGCCTTTTATTTTGATGAGATCCTGTTTGTTCACTCTTTACTTTATGTACCTTGACCTAGAGGATATATCGGTGAAAATATTGCTGAGTGGAATGTCTGAGATTTCCCTGCCTATGTTCTCCTTTACAATGATTATTGTTTCATGACTTATATTTAAGTCTTTTATCCACCTTGAATTTATTTTTGTGTATGGTGTGAGTTGGCAATCGGGTTTCATTTTTTTGCATGTAGCTGTCTAGATCTCCCAACATCATTTGTTGAAGAGGCTATTTTTACTCCATTTTATGCTTCTAACCCCCTTCATCGAATATTAATTAATCCATAGAAATTTGGGTTTATTTCTGGACTCTCTATTCTGTTCCTTTGGTCTACGTGTCTGTTCTTTGCCAGTACCACTCTGTTTTAATTACAGTGTCCTTGTAATACAGTTTGATATCAAGCATTGTGATCCCTCCTACTTTGTTATTCTTTCTCAAAATTGCTGAGGCTATTAGGGCTCATTTATGATTCCACAAAAATTTTTGAAATGTTTGTTTTATAACTGTGAAATATGCCATTGGTACTTTAATAGGGATTGCATTGAATCTAAAAATTGCTTTGGGTAGTATGGCCATTTTGATTATGCTAATTCTTCTAATCCATGAACATGGTACCTGCTTCCATTTGTTTGCATCTTCCTTAATTTCTTTCTTCAGTATTATGTAGTTTTCTGAGTACAGGCCTTTTACCTCCTTGGTTTGACTTATTCGTAGGTACTTTCTTTTTCTTGTTGCTATAGTAAATGGGATTTTTTTCCCCTGGCTTCTGTTTCTGATATTTCATTGTTGGTGTACAAAAATGTCTTTGATTTCTGAGTATTGACTTTGAATCCCACATTTTGCCAAATTCATGTATTAGGTTGCATAGTTTTCTGGTGGAGACTATAGGATTGTCTATGTACACTGTCATGTCATCTGCAAACAGTGGCAGTTTTGCTTTCTCCTTTCCAGTGTGCATGCCTATTTCTTTTTCTTGCCTGATTGCTGTGGCTAAGACTTCCAATACTATGTTGAATAGAAGTGGTGAAAGCAGACATCCTTGTCATGTTCCTGGCCTTAGTGGGAAAGCTTTTAGTTTTTACTCATTGAGTATGATGTTGGTTGTAGCACTTTCATATATGGCCATTATTATGTTAAGAAATGTTCCCTCTATTCCCACTTTGCTGTGTTTCCATCATAATTGGGTGCTTCACCTTATCAAATGCTTTTTCTGTATCTATTGATATGATCATGTGATTTTTTGTCTGCTTTTGTTTATGTGATGTATTACATTTATTGATTTCTGAATATTGTACCATATTTGCATCCCTGGGATGAATCCCTCGTGATCATGTGTATGACCTTTCTAATGTATTGCTGGGTACAGTTTGCCAATATTTTGTTAAGGATTTTCACATCTATGTTCATCAGAAATATTGGCCTGTAGTTTTCTTTCTTTGTTGTGTCTTTATCGGATTTTGGAATTAGGATGATGCTGGCTTCATAAAAAAGAGCTTGAGAGTCTTCCATCATCTTGGATTTTTTGGAATAGTCTGTGAAGGATAGGGGTTAACTCCATCTTAAACGTTCTGTAAAAATCTCCTGTGAAACCACCTGGTACAGGACCTGGATGTGCTGGGCAGTTTTTGACTACTGCTTCATTTTCATCTGCTGTTATCAGTCTGTTCAGGCTTCCTGCTTCTTCTTCATTCAGTTTTCATGGGGGAGCTCCTCCCAGCAAAGTTCTTCCAGCTGCCATGGATGAACAGAACTTTCTTGGATGGTTTAAAGCCAGCAGGTGGCTTTTTTTGTTCTCCCCCCACCCCACAAGTGAAGTATTAAGACCTGCAGCTGTGGAAGGACCAGAGTCAGTACCAAAGAAGACTCATCCCAACAACTGAGAAATTGAGACAAAGTTCACTTTGCTATTCCAGAGAACATGCAAGTTATATTTGTATTATTATTTTTTCATTATTTTTACTTCTTTTATTTGTACTTTTTGTTTCTCTTCTTTCTGTGTAATTTTCTTTGTTTTATATGTTTAATTATACTATTTGATTTGTTTTCCTTGTTCTCTTTTTCATAGTGTACTTTTAATTTTCCATCTTTCAAAGGTCAAAGCAATGGTTATAAGGGAGCTTTCTTGCTGGACAACACTCCATGGTCAGGTAGACCAGTTGAAGTTGATAGTAATTAAATTGAGATATTAATTGAGAATAATCAACATACCATGCAGGAGATAGCCAATATACTCAAAATATCCAAATCAATAAAGTCATTGGTAAAAATAAAAAATATGTCTTTTATTTTATGGAGAAAACTAAACAAGGTGTTTGGCCAACTCCATAGTAGTAACAGCAGAAAATTAACTCAGCCTCTGACCCTGCCTTTTCCCTTGCAAATGACAAACTGCACCCAATGGATACAAACACACTGACATACTCACAAGAAAACCATTGTAATAAAATACCCATTTGCACACTTTTTTAAAAAAATCATGAAATAGTTAGTGTAATTAACTATTACATTAATGTGTACACTATAATGTAATAGTTAATGAGATCTTTAAGGCAAGATTTAAAGATCTTTAATTAAAATTAATATAAAATCATCATAATAGATAACAACACCAGTGTCTTCAGTATGACCCATATTTGATATTTAAATGTATGTGTTGTCCTTCAAATCATTTTTACTTTGTCTTCACTTATATTTCAGTAACCCAAGAATAAGTATAGAAAGTTGAGGTAGAAAAAAGGAAAAAACTTCCTTGCTATGTATCTAAAACTGCTCTAAAAAATAAACTTTAACTAAAAAACTACATAATAACTATAACACTACTCATATAATAAAGTTTTAATGCCTCAAAAAATCTAAATGTATGATATAAGACAGCTAGAATTCTGTCATCTGAAAACTCTACCCACCTGCTAAAATTAACAGTCTTTAAAAAAAAAACATTTTACTGTTGTTCAATTACAGTTGTCTGCATTTCCCCACCACTGCTCCACCCTACCCCACCCAAACCCCCCTCCCTCCCTTGCTTCCACCATCTACCTTGGTTTTGTCCATGTGTTTCTTATAGTAGTTCCTGAAAACCCATCCCCCCATTATTCCCTCCCACCTCCACTCTGGTTACTGTCAGATAGTACTTATGTTCAGTATCTCTGGTTGTATTTTCCTTGCTTTATTCTTCTGTTGATTTTGTTCCAGTTAAAGATCAGCTCACAAGGTATTTGACCTTTACTGCCTGGCTTATTTCACTTAGCATAATTATCTCCAGTTCTATCCATGTTGTTGCAAAGGGCAGGAGCTGCTTCTTTCTTTCTGCTGCTTAGAATTCTATTGTGTAAATGTACCATTGCTTTTTGATCCACTCATTTACTAATGGGCACTTAGGTTGCTTCCCGCACTTGGCTATTGTAAATTGTGCTGCTATGAATTGGGGTGCATAGGTTCTTTTGGATTGGTGTTTCAGGATTCTTGGGGTATAATCCCAGCAGTTGAATTGCTGGGTCAAAAAACAGTTCAATTTTTCTGAGGAAAAAAGACAGTTTTCTGAGGAAATTCCATATTGTTTTCCACAGTGGCTGCACCAGTCTGCATTCCCACCAACAGTGCACTAGAGTTCCCTTTTCTCCACAGCCTTGCCAGCACTTGTTTGTTGCTATGTTTATGATGGCTGTTTTGACTGGTGTGAAGTGATATCTCATTGTGGTTTTAATTTGCATCTCTCTGATGGCTAGTGATGTTAAGCATTTTTTCATATGTCTCTGGTCCCACTGTATGATCTCCTTGAAGAAGTGTCTGTTCAAGTCTTTTGACCATTTTTAATTTTTGTTTTTGTTTTTCTGAAGTGGAGTTGTATAATTTGTTTATATATTTTGGAGATTACAACCTTATCTAAGGTATCATTAGCAAATATCTTTTCCCATATAGTTGGTTCAATTTTCATTTTCATGCTGTTTTCTTTAGTCAGGCAGAAGATTTTTAATTTGATAAGGTTCCATTTGTTAATCTTTCCTTTATGTCCCTTGCTTTAGGGGACATAACAGTGAAGATATTCCTAACTGGAATGTCTAAGATTTTCCACCCAATGTTTTCCTCTAAGAATTTTATGGTGTCATAACTTATATTTAAGTCTTTTGTCCACCTCAAATTTATTTTTGTGTATGATGTAAGTTGGTAATCAAGGGGTTTTTTGTTTGTTTGTTTTGTTTTGTTTTATTTTGTTTTTTTTGCATGTAGCTGTCCAGATCTCCCAACATTATTTGTTGAAAAGGCCATTTTTAGTCCATTTTATGCTTCTTCGCCCTTTGTCAAATACTGACCATAGGAACTTAGGTTTATTTCTGGGCTCTCTGTTCTGTTCCATTGGTCTATATGTCTGTTCTTATACCAGTACCAGACTGTTTTCATTACAGTAGCTTTGGAATACAGTTTGATATCAGGTGTTGTGATCCCCTACTTTGTTCTTCTTTCTCAAAATTGCTGCAGATCTTCGGAGAGTTTATTGTTCCATATAAATTTCTAGAATGTTTGTTCTATATCTGTGAAATATTTCATTGGTACTTTAATAGGGATTGCATTGAATCTGTAAATTGCTTAGGGTAGTATGGCCATTTTGATTATAATAATTCCTCCAATCCATGTGCATCGTACATGCTTCCATTTGTTTGTGTCTCCCTTAGTTTCTTTCTTCAGTGTTGCACAGTTTTCTGAGTACAGGACTTTTATATCCTTGCTTAGGTTTATTACTAGATACTTTGTTTTTCTTGTTGCTATAGCAAATGGGATTTTTTTCCTGATTTCTGTTTCTGATATTTCATTATTGGTGTACAAAAATGCCGTTGATTTCTGAATATTGACTATATATACTGTTGTTTTGGCAAATTAACTTATTAGGTCAAGTAGTTTTTTTGGTGGAGCCTGTAGAATTTTCTATGTACACTATCATGTTATCTTCAAACAATGACAGTTTTGCTTCCTCTTTTCCAATTTGGATGCTTTTTATTTCTTTTCCATGCCTGATTACTATGGCTAGGACTTCCAATACATTGTTGAACGGGATTGGTGAAAGCAGGCATCCTTGTCTTGTTCCTTGTTCCTGAAAGTGGGAAAGCTCTTAAGTTTTTTCCCATTGAGTAAGATGTTGTCTGTAGGTATATCATACATGGCCTTTATTATATACAGGAATCTTCCCTCTATTTCCACTTTTCAGGGTGTTTTTATCATTAATGAGTGGTGTACTTTATCAAATGCTTTTTGTGCATGTATTGATATGATCATGTGATTTTTAACTTTACTTTGTTTATGCGATGGATTATGTTTATTGATTTGCAAATATTGTACAATCCTTGCATTCCTGGGATGAATTTCACTTCATCATGGTGTATGATTTTTTTAGTGTATTGCTGAATGCATTTTGCCAATATTTTGTTGAGGATTTTAGTGTCTATGTTCATTAGTGATATTGGCCTGAAGTTTTCTTTCTTTGTTGTGTCTTTATCTGGTTTTTGGATTAGGATGATGCTGGCTTCATAAAAAGAATTTGGGAGTCCTCTCTTTTCTTGGATTTTTTTTTTTTTGTAATAGTCTGTGCAGGATAGGTGTTAGCTTTTCCTTAAATACTCCTGTAGAATTCTCCTGTGAAACCATCCGGTCCACAGCTTTTCAGTCCCAGGAGTTTTTTGGTTACTGCTTCAATTTCATCTGCTGTTATTGGTCTCCTCAGACTTTCTACTATGTCTTCATTCATTTTTGGGAGATTATATTTTTCTAGAAATTTGTGCATTTCACCTAGGTTTTCAAATTTTTTGGCATACAGTCCTTTGTAGTAATTTCTTACAATCCTTTGTATTTCTGTGGTATCAGTTGTAATCTCTCCTCTTTTATTTCTGATTGTATTTATTTGGGCCCTCCCTCTTTTTTTCTCATTGAGTCCACTTAAAGGCTTGTTGATTTTGTTTATTTTTTCAAAGAACCATCTCCTGAATTCATTGATCCTTAGAATTGTGGTTTTAGGCTCTATGTCATTTAATTTTGCTCTGATCTCGGTTATATCCTTCCTTCTACTTCCTCTGGGCTTTGTTTGTTGCTGTCCTTCAAGTTCTTATAGATTAGATTAGGTTGTTTATTTGAAATGTTTCTATCTTTTTAGGTAGGCCTGGTTCACCAAGAACTTCCCTCTCAGGACTGCCTTCACTATGTCCCACATGTTTTGGGTTGTTGCGAGTTCATTTATATTTACTGCAAGGAATTCTTTGATTTCTTCCTTAATCTCATTTTTGACCCACTCATTGTTTAGAAGTATGCTATTCAATCTCCATGAGTTTGAGTGTTTTGGGTTTTTTTCCTTGAGGTTGGTTTTTAGTTTCAGTTCCTTGTGGTTGGAGAAAATGCTTGATCTGATTTCAATTTTCTAGAATTAGTTAATGCTTATTTTCTGTCCTATTATATGGTCAATCTTTGAAAATGTTCCATGTGCATTTGAAAAGAATGTGTATTTTGCTACTTTTGGATAAAAGGCTCTATTATATCAGTAAAATCCATTTGATCTAGGGCATCATTCAATGCCACAACATCTTGGTTGATATTTTATTTGGAAGATCTGTTCATTTTTGACAGTGGGGTGTTAAACTCCTCTACTATAATTGTGTTGCTTCCAATATCCTTGTCGACGTCCTCCAAGATTTTCTTTATGTATTTGGTACTTCTATGTTGGCTGCATATATTTACAATGTTTATGTATTCTTGGTGGATTCTTTCCTTGAGTATTATGAAGTGACCCTCTGTGTTTCTTTTTATGGTCCTTGTTTTGAAGTCTATTTTTTCTAATATGAGTACTGCTACCCCAGTTTTCTTTTTTCCTGTCCATTTGCTTGGAAAATTTATTTCCAGCCCTTCACTTTCAATCTGTGTAGGTCTTTTGTCCTGAGGTGGGTCTCTTGTAGGCAGCATATGTGTGGGTCATATTTCTTATCCATTCAGCTAATCTATGTCTTTTGATTGGGGTACTTAATCCATTTACATTTAAGGTTATTATTGATAAGTACTTATTTGTTGCCATTTTTTCATACCTGTGTTCCTCTCTCTTTTTCTCACTGTTCTTAAAGCAGAGCCTTTAGCATGTCTTGCAGAGCTGGTTTGAAGGAGGTATATGCTTTGAGGCTTCTTTTGTCTGGGAAGTTCCTACATGACCTCTATTTTAATTGAGAGCCTTGATGGATAGAGTAGTCTCAGTCGTAGGCCCTTGGATCTCATTACTTGGAATATTTCCTGCCATTCCTCTCTGCTTGTAGCATTTTCATTGAGAAGTCAGCTGATAGTCTTATCAGGGCTCCCTTGTATGTTACTTGCTGTTTCTCCCTTGCTGCCTTTAAGATTCTATCTTTGTCTTGTAATTTTGCCATTTTAATATGATGTGTCTTGAAGTGAGCCCCTCTGGGTTCCTCTGGATTGGGATTCTCAGTGTTTCCTGGATATGTGTGACTTTTTCCCTCATCAGATTAGGAAAGTTTTCCATCATTACTTTTTCAAACAGGTTTTCTATCCCTTGCTCTTCTTCTCCTTGTGCTATCCCTATTATACAGATATTATTATATTTCATGTTGTCCTATACTTCCCTTAATTCCTCTTCATTCTTTCTGAGTCTCTTTTCCTTTTTTTGCTCTTTGGGTGTTTTTTTCTACCTTGTCCTCTAGCTCACTGATTCAGTCCTCTGCTTCATCTAACCTGCTTTTGATCCCTTGCAATGTGTTCTTCAGTTCAGAAATTGTATTCTTCATTTCTTCTTGGCCCTTGTTGATAGTTTCTATTTCCTTTTTCATGTTGATATAATTTGCAGTGAGTTCATTGTAGTTTCCCCATAGTTTCTGGTAATACTCTATGGGCTCATGGAGCTTCCTGATCACCATTGCTTTGAACTCAATACCTGATAGTTGACTTGCCTGTATTTCATTTAGCACTCTTTATGAGGTTTCTTCCTTTCCTTTGATTTAGGGATAGTTTCTTTGTCTTCCCATTGTTTGTGAGACTCTTTTTGTTGGCCTCAGCTTCTTAAATTGGTATTTTGTGACTCCCTGGGTTTATGGTGTGAACTTCTATGGTAGAATACCTGTGAGATTCAGCAGTGCAGTCTCCTTAATCTTCTAAGGTTGCTGGTCTTGGGGTGTCATTTATGTTGGCTCTCTGTATGTCTTTGGGTTTTGAGTCTTGTTGTGTCTTTCTTTGTTGGGTTCTTCCCTCCAGGTGGTTAACTGAGGGTCACTCCACCCACCACATCTTGCATTCTGTTGTGCAGGTGTGGACAGGTTGTGTTGAAGCTGGTTCTTCTGTCTCTACAAGGTTTTGAGTCTTCTCTCTCACTATTGTTCAGTTGTGTCTCCTGGGTAATTTCTCCACCATTTAATTGTATTTCCAGATCAGTCAAGAGTGGATGTTAGTGTGGCTTCCACTCACACCTTCACCTTCTTCCATTGTTATCTGTTGGTG
>PVIA01011257.1:0-45715 GCA_004024845.1 Tonatia bakeri
AGCGCCTCTCGATCCCACTTCGCAGGCCTCCCGACTCCGCCGCTCCTTACCGGTCTGGATGTACTGGAGCCCGACTTCTGTTCAATTAATTTCCCTCTGTTCTGGTTGTTAATTGTTTCTTGATCTTTGTTGTTTTCAGTCTTGGTTGTGCGAGGAAGCACAGTGCGACTGCCTATGCCTCCATCTTGGCCGGAACTCACTTCATTCATATTTCAAATACTCACTACTCTTGGTCTTTTACCTCTTTATTCTTTTTTATTTCAGGTCACATTTTTTGTCATGTATTGTTATTCCAAATCCCACACAGCACCCTCCCCTGGTCTTAATTCATTTTGCCATCTTGCTGGGCTTTATTATTGTTGTTGTAAACTTTATTTTTCTCTCAAACTACACCATGTTGCTATCCCTTACTCCCACTATTTCTCCTCCATCTAAACTTGTATAAGCGCTCTTCTTTCTTGAGTCAGCTGACATTCATTTCCCTCTCTTATAAGAGTCTTATTTCCTTTCCATCTTTATACACAGTGCCTAGTTGGGCAAAATACCATGGTTATTGTTGTACTTCTCCAGTGGAACTCCTATTTGTTCACTATTTATTTGTACTTTAAATCACATAGAATATTCTCTCCTGTCTTACTTCATTTCAACTTTAAATGAGTGAGAGAGAGAGAGAGGAACACAGGTACAAAGGGGAAAATGGCAATAAATAAGTATGTATCAATAATAACCTTAAATGTAAATGGATTATGCTCTGATCAAAAGACATAGGGTAGTTGAATATATAAGAAAATGTGACCTGCCTATATGCTGTCTACAAGGGACCCACCTCAGAACCAAAGACCTACACAGACTAAAAGTGAAGCGTTCATAAAAATATTTAAAGCAAAGGCACAGGAAGAAAAGCCAGGGTAGCAATACTTATATCAGACAAAATAGATTTCAAAACCAAGGCCATAAAAAGAGACAGAGGACACTTCATAATACTCAAGGGAAGAACTCATCATGAACACATAAACATTATAAACATGTATATACCCAACACAGGAACACTCAAATATATGAGGAATATCTTGGAAGACTTTAAGAAAGATGCAAACAACAACACACTCACAGTAGGGGATTTTTAACACCCCACTGTCACAGATGTACAGATCTTCCAAACAAAGAATAAACAAGGATATGGTGGCACTGAATGACACCCTAGATTGAGTGGACATAACTGATAGATACAGAACTTTTCACCTCAAAGAAACAAATACACATTCTTTTCAAATGTACATGGAGCATTCTCAAAGAAAGACCACATAATAGTACACAAAGCATCCTCAACAATTCAAGAAAATTGAAATCATATCAAGCATTTTCTCAGATCACAATGTCTTGAAACTTAAAACCAACCTCAAGGAAAACACCCCAAAACATTAAAAAAACATGGGGACTGAATAACATATTATTAAACAATGAATGGGTAAACAATGAGATCAAGGAAAAATTAAAGTTTATGAAAATGAATGCACAACAGCCCAAAACTGGTGGAATGTAGTAAAGGCAGTCCTGAGAGAAAGGTTTGTAGCAATATAGACCTACCTAAAAAAGAGAGAAAAATTTCAAAGAAAAAACCTAGCCCTACATGTACAAAAACTGGAGTAACAACAACAAACAAAGCCCAGAGTGAGTAGACGGAAAGAAATAATCAAAATTACAGCATAATTAAATGACATAGAGAATAAAAGAACAATTTAAAGGATCAGCAAATCCAGGAAGTGGTTCTTTGCAAAGGTAAACATCAACAAGCTTTTATCCAGAATCTGAAAAAAAAAAAGAGAGAGATCATCAAAAAAATAAAATAAAATCAGAAATGAAAGCGGAGAAATTATAATTGATACCACAGAAACAATAACTGTATGGCAAGAAATTTGACAACCTGGGTGAAATGGGCTAATTTCTAGACATATGATCTTCTAAAACTGAATTGAGAAGAGGCAGAAAGCATGAATAGACCAATAACATTAGTGAAATTGAAACATTAATCAAAAAACTCCTAGACACAAAAGCCTTTGACTGGACTGCTTCACAGGTGTTTACTAAACACTTAAGGAAAAGTTAACCTCTATCCTGCTCAAACTATTCCAAAAAACTCCAAGAAGAGGGAAGGCTCCCAAATTCTGTTTATGTGTCCAGCATTATCCTAACCTCAAAAACAGGTAAAGACACAACAAAGAAAGAAAACTACAGGTCAACTTTGCTAATGAACATAGACACTAAAATCCTCAATAAAATATTGGCAAACTGCATCCAGCAATACATTAAAAAGATCATACACCACGATCAAGTGAAATTTATCCCAGTGATATAGGGATGTACAATAATCACATATCAATAAGTGTAACATATCACAAAAAAAAAGAAATGAAAAACAAAAATCACATGACCATATCAATAGATGCTGAAAAGCATTTGGTAAAATACAGCACCCATTTATGAAAAAACACTCAGAATTGGAGGAGCAGAGGGAGCATACCTCAACATAATAAAGGCCATATACATGAAACCTACAGCTAACATACTCAACCAGCAAAAATTAAAAGCTTTCTCACTAAGATCAGGCACAATACTAGGGTGTCTGCTTTCACAACTTGTAGTCAACATAGCAGTGAAAGCTCTAGCCATGATGATCAGACAAAAAAAAAAAAAGGCATCGAAATTGGAAAGGATGAAGTAAACTGTCATTGTTTGTAGATGAACTAATACTGTATGCAGAAGACCTCATAAACTCCACCAAAAAACTACTTGACCTAATAAATTAATTAGGCAAAACAGCGGGATACAAAGCTAATATTCAGAAAACAAATGCATTTTTATACAACAACAATGAAATATCAGAAACAGAAATTAGGAAAAATATCCCATTTCCTACAGGAAGAAAAAAAATAAGTACCTAGGATTAAACTTAACCAAGGAGGTAAAATATCTGTACTCAGAAACTTACACAGCACTGAAGAAAGAAGTTAAAGACATAAATAAATGGAAGCATAAACCATCTTCATGGACTGGAAGAATTAATATAATCAAAATGTCTATACTACTCAAAGCAATCCATAGATTCAATGTAATCTCTATTAAAATACCAAAGACATATTTCAGAGATATAGAACAAACATTTCAAAACTTTATATGGAACTATAAATGACTCCAAATAACTTCAGCATTTTGGGAAAGAGGAACATAGTAGGTGGGCTCACAATACCTGATATCAAACTATATTACAAGGCCACTATAATCAAAACTGTCTAGTACTGATGTAAGAAAAGATATATACACCAATGAATAAAACAGAGAACCCAGAAATAAATCTAAGTCTCTATGGTCAATTAATATTTGACAAAGGGGAAAAGGCATAAAATTGAGTAAAAATAGTCTCTTCAATAAATGATGCTAAGAGATCTGGACAGGTACACGCAAAAAAAATGAAACTCAATCACCAACTTATAGCATACACACGAATAAATTCAAGATGGATAAAAGACTTAAATATAATTTATGACACCATAAAATTCCTAGAGGAGAACATAGGCAGAAATGTTTCATATATCCCACAGAACAATATTTTCAGCCTTATATCCCCTAAAGGCAAGGGATATAAAGAAAAGAATAAATAAATGAGACTATGTCAAATTAAAGGCTTCTGTATGGCTAACAAAAAAAAATCAGCAAAATAGAAAGTGAAGCAACTGTATGTGCAAACATATTTTCCAATGATTCCTCAAAACATACAATGTACTCGAGAGGCTGCTGTCAGGGTCTTTGGACAGAAGGCGGCCTGTCACCTGGACTCACAAGGAATGGTCCCTAGAAAGAGGTGCAGTAGCTCGAGTTTCACAGGAACGCTGCAGGCCATGAAAGTTCTGAGTTCTGCCCAAGATGGAGGTGTAGGTAGAAACCCTTCACTACCTCACACAACCAAAAGGAGGATAACAAACAATCTAAAATCAATAACCCAAATCGCCAGAAAATCAAACTGCATGGAACTCCGACAAACAAGGAATCAAAGAAAAAATCAACCAGAACGACCAGACTGGTAAGGTGGCAGACTGCGTGAGCCAACTCAGAAAAACCAAGGCCATGAGGCAGGCCATTGGAGTGGGCTGGCTGCTGATCTCAGCAGGCTGTGCAGAAGGGACTGACTTAAGGGAAAACTGAGACACAGAGCTTACTGTGGGCTAAGGCTGGGGTTGCCATCGTTGGAGAAATTCCCAGTCTTACACAAGAGTTCATTGAAAAGTGGGCCAGAGCCAAGCAGGCAAGTGGCACTGTTCCCTCTCCGGCCCCTCCCCCATAGGCAGTGCCACAGCACAGCAAGGAGGGTTGCCTTGCCTGGGTGAATACCTAAGGCTCTGC
The DNA here is from genome assembly GCA_004024845.1 of Tonatia bakeri. Classification (NCBI taxonomy): domain Eukaryota; kingdom Metazoa; phylum Chordata; class Mammalia; order Chiroptera; family Phyllostomidae; genus Tonatia; species Tonatia bakeri. The sequence goes on from PVIA01011257.1 coordinate 4,399, forward strand.
CCCATTACAACATATCAGCTGCACCAAGACAAAGAAATATGGCCCAAATGAAAGAACAGAGCAAAGCCTCAGAAAGAAAACTAAGGAGGGAGGAGATCGCCAGCCTATCTGATGGAGAATTTAAAGCCCTGGTAATCAAAATGCTCACAGATCTGATTGAGCCTGGTCGAAAAATGGAAGAACAAATGAAGGATACCCAAAGTGAAATAAAGCAAAATATTCAGGGAACCAACAGTGACAGGAGGGAAACCACAATGCAAAGCAATGGTCTGGAACAACAACAACAACAATAATAACAACAAAAAGAAATAAACATCCATCCACGAGAAAAGGAAGAAATAAGAATTTAAAAAAATGAAGAGAGACTTAGGAACACTTGGGACAACTTTAAATATTCCAATATCCGAAATATAGGGGTGTGAGAGGGAGAAGAGGAAGACCAAGAAATTGAAAACTTATTTGAACAAATAATGAAAGAAAACTGCCCCAATCTGATGAAGGAAATACACTTCCAGGAAGCCCAGAGAGTCCCAAGGAAGTTGGACTCAAAGAGGAACACAACAAGGCACCTCATCATTAAGTAACCCAAGATTAAAGATAAAGAGAAAATCCTAAAACAAGCAAGGGGAAAGAAGAGAGTTACCTACAAAGGGATGCCCATTAGACTGTCAGCTGATTTCTCAAAAGAAACCTTACAGGCAAGAAGGGGCTGGAAAAAGAGTTTTTGGAGTCATGAAAGGAAAGGACCTACCTCCAAGCTTACTCTAGCCAGTAAAGTTTTCCTTTAGAATGGAAGGGCAGATAAAGTGCTTCCCAGATAAGGTCAAGATAAAGGAGTTCATTACCACAAAGCCATTATTATATGAAATGTTAAGGGGACTTATCTAAGAAAAAAAGAAGATAAAAAATATGAACAGTAAAATGACAAAATACTCAGAACTATCAACAAATGAACCTAAAAGAAAAGAAAAACAGTGAAAACAAAAACTAAGCAAACAACTAGGACAGGAGCAGAATCAGAGAAATGGAAATCACACAGAGGAATTTCAGTGGAGAGGGGGAAGGGAGGAATGTGGGGGGGGGAAGGTACAGGGAAGAGGAAGCAAAATTGATAGGCATAAAATAGACGGGGAGAGATAAAAATGGTATAGGAAACAGAGAATTCAAAGAACTTATATGTACAACCCATGAACCTGAACTAAGCAGGAGGATGATGGAGGGTTGTAGGGGCAAGATTGGAGGGAGGATAAAGGGGGAAAATTTAAAAAAACTGTAGTAGCATAATCAGTAAAAATACTTTAATAAAAAGGTACTGAAAGGCTGATGCAAACCTGAAAAAAAAAAATCCAGGAAACACAAGGAGTCCCAATCAAAAGAAACACAAAGAGACACAGTTCAAGACACGTAATTAAAATGCAAAAATTCAAAGACAAGGAGAGAATCTTAAAGGCAGCAAGAGCGAAACAGGAAATAACATACAAGGGAGTCCCAATAAAGCTAGCAGCTGACTTCTCAATGGAAACCCTCCAAGTCAGAAGAGAATGGCAAGAAATATTCCAAGTAATGAAAACCAGAGGACTGGAACCAAGATTACTCAACCCAGCAAGGCTCTAAATTAAAATGGAAGGCCAAATAAGGAGCTGTCCAGACAAAAGAAGTCTAAAAGAATAAACCTCCACCAAACCAGTTCTGCAAGAGATGATAAAGAAACTGGTTTTAAAAAAGGAGGAAAAAGACTGAGGGAGAGGAAAACAAGTATGAAAAAATAGCAATGAATAAGTACCTATCAATAGTAATCTTAAACATAAATGGATTAAATACTCCTATCAAAAGACATAGAATAGCTGAATGGATAGGAAGGCATGACCCACACATACATTGCCTACAAGAGACCCACCTAGAACAAAAGACTTACACAGACTGAAAGTGAAGGGCTGGAAACAAATATTCCAAGCAAACAGTTAAAAAAAGCCAGGGTAGCAATACTCACATGAAACAAAATAGACTTCAAAAAAAGGGCCATAAAAAGAGACCCAGAAGGTTACTTCATAATACTCAAGGGAAAAATCCATCAAGAAGACATAAACATTGTAAATATATATGCACCTAATATAGGAGCACCCAAATCTTGGAGGACTTCAAGATATTGACAGCAACAGAATTATAGTAGGGGATTTCAACACCCCACTGTAAAAAATGGATAGATCTTCCAAACAAAATATGAACAATGATATTGCAGCATTGAACCCTGTCCTAGATCAAATGAACATAACTGATTATATATATATATATATATATATATATATACACATATATATGTATATATGTATGTATATGTATATATATATATATATAGAGAGAGAGAGAGAGAGTCTTTCATCTCAAAAGAGGCAAAATATACATTCATTTCAAATGCACATGGAACATTTTAAAGATGACCACATGATAGGACACAAAACAAAGCCTCAACAAATTAGAGAAAACTGAAATCATGTCAAGCATTTTCTCTGACCACAGGGGATTAAAACTAGAAACCAAACTCAAGGAAAAAACTAAAAAACATGCAAAATCTTGGAGATTGAATAGCATGCAATTAAACAATGAATGGGTCAAGAATGAGAGCAAGGAAGAAATCAAAAAGCTTCTGGAAAAAAAATGAAAATGAACTCACAACTCAAATCTTATGGAACACAGTGAAGGCAGTCCTGAGAGGGAAGTTCATAGTGATACAGGCCTACCTAAAAAAAATAGAAACATTTCAAATAAACAAACCAACCCTACATCTGCAAGAACTCAAAGAACAATGACAAAGACAGCCCAGAGCAAGTAGAAGGAAGGAAATAACCAAGATCAGAGAAGAATTAAATGACATAGAGACTAAAAGCACAGTTTTAAGGGTTAATAAATCCAGCAGCTTGTTCTCTGAAAAGATAAACAAAATTGACAAGCTATTAAGAAGACTCATCAAGAAAAAAAAGAGAGAAGACCCAAATACACTCAATCAGAAATGAAAGAGGAAAGATTACAACTGATACCACAAAAATACAAAGGATTGCAAGAAATTACTATGAAGAACTATATTCCAAGAAATTTGAAAACCTAGGAGAAATGGACAAATTTCTAAAAAAACATAATCTTCTAAAGCTTAATAAAGAAGAAGTAGAAAGCCTGAAGAGACCAATAACAGCAGATGCAATTGAAACAGAATCAGAAATTCCTACCACACAAAAGCCCTGCACTATACAGTTTCACAGAAGAATTCTACAAAGCATTTAAGGAAGAGCTAACCCCTATTCTTCACAGACTATTCCAAAAAATCCAAGAAGATGGAATACTCCCAAACTCTTTATAAAGCCAGCATCATCCTAATCCCAAAACCAGATAAAGACACAACAAAGAAAGAGAACTTCAGCCCAATATCGCTGTTGAACACAAACGGTAAAATCCTCATCAAAATATTGGCAAACTGCATCCAGCAATACATTAAAAAGATCATACACCATGACAAAGTGGGATTCATCCCAGAGATGCAAGGATGGTACAGATCCACAAGTCAACGAATGTAATATATCACATAAACAAAAGAAAACAAGAATCACATGATCATATCAATAGACATGGTGAAAGCATTTGATAATGTAGAGTACCCACTTATGATAAAACACCCAGAAAAGTGGGAATAGAGGGAGTATTCCTCAACATGATAAAGGCCATATATGAGAGACCTACAGCCAACATCATACTCAATGGACAAAAACTAAAAACTTTCCTACTAAGATCAGGAACTTTTATTCAACATAGTATTGTAAATCCTAGCCACAGCAATCAGACAAGGAAAGGAAATAAAAGGCATCCAAATTGCAAAAGAGGAAACAAAACTGTCATTGTTTGCAGATGACATGATAGTATATGTAGAAAATCCTACAGACTCCACCAAAAAACTGCTTGACCTCAGAAAACAATTTTGCAAAACAGCAGGATAAAGTCAATATCCAGGAATCAAACGCATTTTTGTATACCAACAATGAATCATCAGAAACAGAAATCATGAAAAAAATCCCATTTGCTATAACAACAAGAAAAATAAAATACCTAGGGATAAACCTAACCAAGGAGGTAAAAGAGTTATACTCAGAAAACCACACAACACTGGAGAAAGAAATTAAGGAAGACAAAAACAAATGGAAAAATATACCAACTTCCTGGAACAGAAGAATTAACATCATCAAAATGTCCATATTATCCAAGAAAATTTATAGATTCAATGCAATACCTATTCAAGTACCAATGGCATATTTCACAGATATAGAACAAACAATTCAAAAATTTATATGGAACCATAAGTGAATAGCTGCAGCTATTTTGAGAAAGCAAAGCAAAGTAGAAGGGTTCACAATACCTGATATCAAACTGCATTACAAGGACACTGTAAAAACAGCCTGGTACTGGCATAAGAACAGACACATGTAACAAAATAGAGGGCCCAAAAATAAACCCAAGTCTCTATGGGTAATTAATATTCAACAAATGAGGCAGCTGCATAAAATGGAGCAAAAATATTCTCTTGAACAAATGGTGTCAGGAGAGCTGGACAGGTACATGCAAAAAAAATGAAATTTGATCACCAACTTATACCATACACAAAAATAAACTCAAGGTGGAAAAAGGACTTAAATATAAGTCATGACACCATAAAAGTCCTAGAGGAAAACAGGCAGAAAAATCTAAGATATTCCATGCAGCAACATCCTGAAGCAAGGGACATAAAGGAAAGAATAAACAAAAGGGATCTCATCAACATAAAAAGTTTCTGCATGCCTAAAGAAAACAGCATTAAAATGAAAAGAGAACCAACTGTATGGGAAAATATATTTGTCTATAATACCTCAGACAAGGGTTTAATCTCCAAAATATATAAAGAACTCACATGACTCTACTCTAAGAAGATAAGCAACCAAATTAAAAAATGGTCAAAGGACTTGAACAGACACTTCTCCAAGGAGGACATCAAGAGGGTCCAGAGACATATGAAAAGATGCTCAGCATTGCTAGCCATCATAGAGAGGCAAATTAAAATCACAATGAGATACCAATTAACACCATTGAGAATGGCCATCATAAACAAAGCAACAAACAACAAGTGTTGGAGAGGTTGTGGAGGAAAGGGAATCCTGGTGCACTTTTGGTGGGAATGCAGACTGGTGTAACCACTGTGGAAAACATGGAATTTCCTCCAAAAACTAAAAAATGGAACTGCCTTTTGACCCAGCAATTCCACTGTTAGGATTATACCCTAAGAACCTTGAAACACCAATCCAACAGAAACTATGCACCCCAATGTTCATAGCAGCACAATTTATAACAGCCAAATGCTGGAAGCAACCTAGGTACCCATCAGTAAATGAATGGATCAAAAAACTATGGTACATTTACACAATGGAATTCTATGTAGCAGAAAGAAAGAAGGAGCTCCTGCCCTTTGCCACAGCATGGATGGGCTGGAGAGAATTTTGCTAAGTGAAATAAGCCAGGCAGTGAAAGACAAATCCCAATGATCTCACCATTAACAGGAACTTAATAATAAAAATGAACAAGCAAGAAAAGTACAGTCAAAGACATTGAAATTGGGAACAGGTTGACAGTGACCAGAGGGGAGAGGGGAAGGGATAATGGGGGAAAGTGTGAAGGGTTTTCAGGAACAATTTTAAAGGACACATGGACAGTATCAAGGGGGGTGTGGAAATAAGGGCAAGAGGTTGGAGGGCTGGGATGGTGGGCAGGGGTAGGAGGAAAAGGCAGAAAACTGTACTTCAACAACCATAAAAAATGTTAGGAAAAAAAAAAACCACATAATGTACTCACATGACCTGACACCAGGAGGACAAACAATCCAAATAAAAAATGGGCAAAGAACCTGAATAGACAATTCTCTAAGGAGGATATAAAGAGGGACCATACATGTATGAATGGATCTTTAACATCACTAGCCACCTGAGAAATTCAAATTGAAACTACAATGAGATACCACTTCACACCGGACAGAATGGCCATCATAAACAAATCAATGAGAAACAAGTGTTGGAGAGGTTGTGGAGAAAGTGGAATGCTAGTGCACTGTTGTTGGGAATACAGACTTGTGCAGCCACTGTGGAAAACACTATGGAATTTCCTCAGAAAGCTAAAAATTGAACTGCCTTTTGACCCAGCTATTCTACTGCTGGGAGTCTACCTTAAGAATCCTGAAACATCAATTCAAAAGAACCTATGCACCCCAATGTTCATAGCAGCTTTATTTACAATAGCCTAATACTGGAAACAGCCTAACTGTCCATCAGTAAATGGATCAAAAAACTATGGTGCATTTACTCAATGGAATACTACTCAGCAGAAAGAGACAGCCCTTGAAGATAGCATTGATGGTGCTGGAGAATATTTTGCTAAGTGAAATAAATGAGGTAGTGAGAGACAAATACCATATGATCTCACCTACAAATGGAACTTAGTGAACAACACAAACAAATGAGCAAAATAGAACAATAGACATAGAAATAAAGAACATCTGACAGTCACCAGAGGGGCAGGGCCAGGGGATAATGGGGGAGAGAAGGGGAAGGGTTAAATCAAGGGACCAATGTATAAAGGACCCAAGGGCAAGGAAAATGGTGTGAGGACTGATTGAGGGTGAGGTACTGTATTGAGCAGGGGAGAGTCATGGGGTGAAAAATTGGGAAAACTGTAACTGAACAACAGTAATTTTTTTTTTAAGAATAGAAAGAAAAAAATAAACTCACACTTATCTGGCCAATAAATCTATGACAACAGAAGCAAAAATATGTGATATGATAAAGGCAATCTCTTCAATAAATGGTGTTGGAAAAACTGGACAGATACATGCAAAAAAATGTAATTAGGCAATATTCCTACCCCACATTCAAAAGTAAACTCAAAATAAATTAAAGCTATAAATATAAGATCTTAAATCATAAAACTCCTAGAAGAAAGCATAGACAGTAAACCTTGACATGAAATTTAGCAATATATTTTTGGTATGTCTCTCTGGGTAAGTGAAACAAAAGAAAAAAAAATGAGAGTATATCAGACCTGGCTAGTGTGGATTGGAAGATTGAGTGCCAACCTATGAACCAAAGGACTGAAGCTTTGATTCCCAGCCAGGGCACAAGCTTGGGTTGTGAGCCAGGTCCCCAGTAGGGGGCATGTAACAGGCAACCACACATTGATGTTTCTCTCCCTCTCTTTCTCCCTTCCACCCTTCCCCTTTGTAAAAATAAATTAAAAACTTTAAATAAATAAATAATACATAAATAATAAAATTTTAATAATTTGAAAAAATGAGACTACATGAAACAAAAAAGTTTTCACAACAAGGGAAACCATCAACAGAATGCAAAGCCAACCTATGGATTAGGAGAAGATATTCATCAATGATACATCCAATGACGAGTTAATATCCAAAATTTTTAAAGTGTTCATACAACTTAATACCAAAATCCGTAAATAATCCAATTAAACAGGACAAAGGCCCTGAGTACACATTTCTCCAAAGAGGATATACAGGTGCCCAATAGACACATGAAAAGATGCTCGATGTCCCTAATCACCAGAGAAATGCAAATTAAGAGCACAATGAGATATTTTTATATCTACCAGAATGACTATCATCCATAAATCCAAAACAACAAGTATCAGTGAAGATGTTAAGAAGAGGGAACATTTGTGCACTTTTGGTGGCATTGTACAATAAGTTGGTGTGACAATTATGGAAAAATAGTATAACGGTTCATTTAAAATTAAAGATAGAGCTACCATATGACCCAACTACTCCACTTCTGGGTATTTACTTGAAGGAATCTGAGATTTCCTTTGTAGAGATATATGCACCCATGGATTCATTGCAGCATATTTATAATATCCAAGATATGTGACTATTGATATACAAATGACTAAAGAAGATGTGGTACATATATAGAGTGGAATATTCATCCATAAAAAAGAATGAAATGGTGCCATTTGCAACAATAAGGATAGTCCTAGAGGTATTACACTAAATGAGAGAGAGAAAGAGAAGTATCATATGATTTCACTTATATGTGGAAACTACAAAAACAAAAGGAATGGGGTTCGGCAAAATGGCAGAGGAGTGAGTAGAAGCCACACTAACCTCCTCCAAAGACCAATCTGGAATTACAATTAAATTGGGGAGAAATTACCCAGCACAAACAAATGAACAATAGTAAGAGACAAGCCTTATAACCTCGGACAGATGAACCAGCTTTGGCACAATCTGTCTGGTAAGGAGTGCAGTGGAGACTCAAGAGGGCTGGCTGGGTACCACAGGCAGAAGCCCTAGAGGGATAATTAGGTGGCAGGTTGAATCCCCCTGAGAAGAATGGGGTCTAAACCCTAAGCTGTGACCCTCAGCCTAGAACACCAGAGCCCAATAAAGTACACAGATAACAACCGGTGGTGAAAAGCAGCAGGGTTGCTCTCCGCCAGAGATGGACAACTAGAGACACAGAGAGCCACTTAAGGGACCAACACACAACTTTTTATTTCCTGTCACTTACCTAGGGTTCTGGGAAAAGTGGGAGCAGAATGGGCTGGAGACATCTGAGGAGAGACTGTGGTTGGAAACTTTGGGGAGAGAGTAGAGAATAGCCGCAGGTATCCTGATGCTGAGCCATCCCCCAAAGGGATGAAGCCATAGTGCTCAGGAAAACCACTCCCTTCTGAGCAGCAACAGCCTGAGGGGAAACAACAGGCCCGCCCCTAAGAAAAACTTTGCTCTGGCTCCATTGAGCTTAAGCCTGACTGCTGAGTGCAGAGGGACTAAATTAATAACTGAAAAAGACAGCCACAGATGTAGATCTTTGGCAAAGGGTGGGGCAGAGTGGACTAGAAATGCTTGAGGAGAGACTGGGGACAGTGGCTTGGGAGAGAGATTGGGGACAGAAGCTGTGGGGAGAGAACTGAGACAGCAGTTGCCGGGATCCCAGTGCTGAGTAGTCACTCATACTACAGCAGCCATCCTGTTCAGGCAGACCACTCCTCTCTGAGCAGCAGCATCCTGAGGGGAAACAATAGCCCTAAACCCAGGAGGAATTCTGCCCCACCCTATGGGGCTTGCGTTTAACCAATAAGTGAAAAGTGACTAGATTAACAACTGAAGGAGACAAGCATAGACAGCAGCTCTCTTCCAGTCTCAGAACAGACTGCCTAAGAGCAGATGGGGTCAACATCTGATATCACCAGAGGCAGATCCAGAAATAAAAAACAATGGAAGATACTAGAGGCTACTGAGACAAAATCCACTGTAACCTTCTCCACTATTAGTGATATTTTCTTTCTTGCATAGCTGAAGTGAATGTCTAACATTCACTTCAGGCCCAGAAAGTGTGTGCATATTAAGTCACTAGAATTTATGCTATAGTTTATTTCTCTACTTTTCTATAATAGTCTTAATCTCTTTACACTCTTATTAATACTGGTTCATTTGCTGTTGATACTGAGATTGCAGGGGGGAGGTATTTTTGTGCCTGTGGGTTTGTTCCCTGGGATTTGTGGTTTTCTTCTGGCAGCATCAACACAACAGCATACAAGATGTGGTAGGTGGAGTCACCCTTAGTCAACTGGCTGGAAGGAAGAACCCATCAAAGAAAGACCCAACAATAATCAAAACCCAAAGACATACAGAGAACCAACAAAAACAGCATCCCAAGAGCAGCAAGCTCAGGGGATCAAGGAGACTGCACTGAATCACAGGTCTCCAGCCATAGAAGTTCACACCACAAATTGAGGGAGTCAGAACAGATCAATTGAAGAAGCAGAGGCTAACAAGAAGTGTCTCACAAACAATAGGAAGACAAAGAAACAAAACCCAAATGAAAGAAAAGGAGGAAGCCTCAGAAACAATACTAAATGAAAGAGAGGCAAGTCAACTATCAGATATTGAGTTCAAAGCAATGGTTATCATGAAGCTAAATGAGCTCACTGAGAATTACCAAAAACTACAGGGAAACTACGATGAACTTACTACAAACCATATCAACATGAAAAAGGAAATAGACACTGTCAACAAGAGCCAAGAGGCAATGAAAAATACAATTTCTGAGTTGAAGAACACAGGAGAAGGAATCAAAAGCAGGCTTAATGAACCAGAGGATCAAATCAGCAAGCTGGAGGACAAGGTAGAAAAAACACCCAGAAAGAGCAAGAAAGGGAAAAAAGACTAAAAAAGAATGAAGAGGCATTAAGAGAAATGCAGAACAACATGAAAAGTAATAATATCTGTACAATAGGGGTACCAGAATGAGAAGAAGAGGAAGAGCAAGGGATAGAAAACCTGTTTGAAAAAGCAATGATGGAAATTTTTCCCAATTTGATGAGAGAAAAAGTGACACAAATGCAGGTAGCGCAGATGGTCCCAATCAAGACGAACACAAAGAGGCTCATTCCAAGACACATCATGGTTAAAATGGCAAAATTCCAAGCAAGGAGAGAACCTTAAATGCAGCAAGAGAGAAATAGGAAGTAACATACAAGGGAGTCCCAATAAAGCTAGCAGCTGACTTCTCAATGGAAACCCTCCAAGCCTGAAGAGAATGGCAAGAAATATTCCAAGTAATGAAAAACAAAGGACTGCAACCAAGACTACTCTATTCAGAAAGACTCTCAAAATGTTAGGTAAAATAAGGAGTTACCCAAACAAAATAAGGCTCAAAGAATACACCTCCACCAAACCAGCACCATGAATATGCTAAAGGGACAGCTTTGAGAAAAGGAAGAAAAGAACTGAGAAAGAAAGCGAGGAACACAGGGATGAAGAGAGTAAAATAGCAATGAATAAGTACCTATAAATAATAACCTTAGATGTCAATGGCTTAAATGCTCCAATCAAAAGACATAGGGTAGCTGAATGGATAAGAAATCATGACCCACATATATGCTGTCTACAAAAGACTCACATCAGAACAAAAGACATACTCTGACTGAAAGTGAAGGAATAAAAAATATATATTCCAAGCAAATGGACAGGAAAAAAAGTTAGGGAGCAATACTTATATCAGACAATCTAGATTTCAAAACAAGAGCCATAAAAACAGACCCAGAAGGTCACTTTATAATACTCGAGGGAAGAATCCATCAAGAAGACATAAACATTATAAACATATATGCACCCAATATATAAGCACCCAAATAGATAAGGATAATCTTGGAGGACTTCAAGAAAGATATTGAGAGCAACACAATTATAGTAGGGGATTTTAGCACCCCACTGTCAAAAATGGATAGATCTTCCAAACAAAACATCAACAAAGATATTGCAACATTGAACAATGTCCTAGATCAAATGGACTTAACTGATTATATATGTATAATATTGTAGCAACTTACATCCCATAGAAGCAAAAGATACATTCTTTTCAATTGCGTGGAATATTTTCAAACATAGACCATATGATAGGACATAAAATGAGACTCAACACATTTAAGAAAATTGAAACTATATCAAGCATTTTCTTGGACCACATGACACTGAAACTAGAAACCAACATCAAGGAAAAACTCGAAAACATTTAATTCATAGAGATTGAATAGCATATTATTAAACAACAAATTGGTTAATAATGACATCAAGGAAATAATCACAGTTCCTTGAAACAAATGAATATGAACAAAAAACAGTCGAACATTTATGCCACACAGCAAAGGCAGTCCTGAGAGGGAAATTCATAGTGATACAGGCCTATCGAAAAAAAAGAAAAATTTCACACACACACACACAAATAACCTAACCCTCCATCTCCAAGAACTAGAGGAACAACAACAAACAAAGCACAGAGGAAGTAGAAGGAAGGAAATAACCAAGATCAGGGCAGAATTAAATGACATGGACACTAAAAGAACAATTCTAAGGATCAAGAAATCCAGGAGCTGGTTCTTTGAGAAGATAAACAAAATTTGACAAGTCTTTAAGCAGACTCATCAAGAAAACAAGAGAGGACCCAAATAAAAACCATCAGAAATAAAAGTGGAGAGATTACAAAAAATACTACAGAAATACAAAGGATTGTAAGAAATTACTATATGCCAAGAAATTTGAAAACCTAAGTGAAATAGACATATTTCTAGAAATATTTCTTCTAAAATTGAATGAAGAAAAAACAGAAAGCCTGAAAAGACTGATAACAACTGGTGAAATTGAAACAGTAATCAAAAAACTCCCAGCACACAAAAGCCCTTATTGCATGGTTTCACAGGATAATTGTACAAAACATTTAAGAAAGAACTAACCCCTATCCTTAACAGAGTATTCAGAAAAATCCAGGAAGACAGAAGACTCTGCAATGTTTTTTATAGAACCAGCATCATCCTAATCCCAAACCCAGATAAAGATGCAACAAAGAAAGAACACTTCAGGACAATGTCGCTGATGAACATAGATGCTAAAATCCTCAACAAAATACTGTCAAACTACACCCAGCAATACATTAATAAGATCGTACACCATGACCAAGTGGGATTCATCCCAGGCATGCAAGGATGATACAATATTCACAAATCAATAAATGTAAAACATCGCATAAATGAAAAGAAAGACAAAAATCACATGATCATATCATCAGATATGAAAAAGCATTTGATAAGGTACATCACCCATTTATGATAAAAACACTTAGGAAAATGGGAATAGAGGGAGCATTCCTTAACATAATAAAGGCTACATAGAAAAGACATACAGCTCACATCATGCTCAAAGGGCAAAAACTAAAAGCTTTCCCACTAAGATCAGGAACAAGACAAGGATGTCTGCTCTCACCACTCCTATTTAACATAATATTGGAAGTCCTAACCACAGCAATCAGACAAGAAAAAGAAATAAAGGGCATACAAATTAAAGGAGGAAGCAAAACTGTCTTTGTTTGCAAATGACATGATAGTATATATAGAAAATTCTATAGACTCCACCAAAAAAATGATTCTACCTAAAAAGTGAATTTGGCAAAACAGTCGGATACAAACTTAAGATTCAGAAATCATAGGCTTTTTCATACAATGATAATTAAATGCCAGAAAGAGAAATCAGGAAAAAAAAATTCCATTCGATATAACAACAAGAAAAATAAAGTACCTTGGAATAAACCTAACCAAGGAGGTAAAAGACATGTACTCAGAAAACTATACAACACTGGAGAAAGAAATTAAGGAAGACACAAACAAATGGAAACACGTACCATGTTTACGGATCGGAAGGATTAACATCATTGAAATGTCTGTACTACCCAAAGCAGTTTATACATTCAATGCAATCTTTATTAAATTACCAATGGCATATTTCACAGACATAGAAAAAACATTTCAAAAATTTATATGAAACCATAAATGACCCTAAATAGCCACAGCAATTTTGAGAAGAACAAAGAAAGAAAGATCACAATACCAATATCACATTTTATTTCAAGGCCATTGTAATCAAAATAGCCTGGTACTGGCATAAAAACAGACACATAGTTCAATGGAAAAGAATAGGAAGCCCACAGATAAACCAAGTCTCCAGGGTCAAATAATATTCACCTAAGTGGGCAGAAGAATAACATGGAATAAAAATAACCTTTTAAACAATGGAGTTGGGAGATCTAGACAGCTAGCTACATGCAAAAACATGAAACTCGATCACCAACTTACACCATACACAAAAATAAACTCAAGGTGGATAAAGGACTTAAATATAAGCGAAGACACCATAAAAGTTCTAGAAGAGAACATAAGCAGGAAAATCTCACATGTTTGATGCAGCAATATTTCCCCTGGATCAAGGGACATAAAGGACAGCATGGATGTACCTGGAGAATGTTATGCTAAATGGAATAAGTGAGTCAGTGAAAAACAAATACGATGTGATCTCACTTATATGTGGAATCTAATAAACAAAAGAAAGTAATGAATAAAATAGAAATAAAAGCATAGATACATGGAACAGACTGATAGATTTTGGAAGGGTGGATGGACTGGTTATAGCCAAATAATATTTATATATGACCCATGGACACAGACAAAGATATAGGGATTGACTTAGTGTGCAGAGGGGGTGGAACTGGGTACACGTGGGCAAAGGGAAAAAAATAGGGCTTAATTGTAATAGCATGAACAAAAATAAATAAGTAAACAAACAAACAAACAAAAATAAATAAATGAATAAAAATTTAAGTCTTTTGAACGTTTTTGTAATACTGATTTGGTGGAGATGAATTCTTATCTTTTTCTTGTCTGGGGAGCTCTTTCTCTGTCCCTAAAATTTAAATGATAGCGCTGCTGGATAGAGTAGTCTTCATCATAGGTCCTTGCTTTTCATCACATTGAACATTTTGTGCTAATTCCATCTGGTCTACAAAGTTTCTGTTGAGAATTAAGCTAATCATTTTGTGGGAGTTCTTTTAAAGGTGACTAATCACATGTTAATGCTTTAAGATTCTCTCTTTGTCTTTAGTCTTTGCCATTTTAATTATGATGTGTCTTGGTGTGTGTTTAGGTTTATCTTTGGTTTGTCTTGTTTGGGAGTCACTGTGATTTCTCAACTTGTATATTTATTTTCATTACAAAGTTAGGGAAGTTTTATTCCTTCAAATGTTTTTTTCATTCCTTGCTCTCCTTCTTCTCCTTCTGATATCCTTTTGATACAAAGGTTCTTATGTTTGATGTTGTTTCAGAGATCTCTTAAACTTTCCTCATTTTTAAATTCTTTTTTCTATTTGCCCTCCTTATTGAGTGTTTTCCCCTCCCTTTTCTTCCAAATTGCTAATTCAATACTCTGCTTCACCTAATCTGCTCTTGATTCCATCTAATATATTCTTCATTTCAGTTACTGTATTCTTCATTTCTGACTGGTTCTTTTTTATGGCTTGTATATCTTTGTTTAAGTTCTCACTGAGTTTATATATTCTCCTCTGAAGTTCATTAAGCATTCATCTAACCACTGTTTTGAATTTTGTATCTGGTAGATTGCTTGCTTCCATTTTGTTTAGTTATTTCTGTGTAGTTTTGTGCTGTTCTTTCATTTGGGACATGTGTGTTTTTTTCTTCACTTTGGCTGATTCCTTGTGTGTTTTTTTATTATTTGTTTGTTTTTAGTATGTGTTAGGTAGATCTGCTATGTAGCTGGTGTCCTGTGTGGCCCTATGCTGCAGACTCCCTCATCACCTGAGCTGGGTGCTCCTAGGGACTTCTTTGTGTGGGTTGTGTGTTCCCTCTTGTTGAAATTGAGGCAATGTCAATTAGTAGGATTGACCCTCAGGCTGACTGGCTTTGTGGACTGGCTTTGACTGTAGCAGGCAAGTTTTTATGCATGGGCTGACCCCATGAAGTGGGATTCACTTTAGTGGGGTCTGGTGTCATTCAAATACCAGTAGTGGGTGTGTTTTTAGTGAACCTAATTGGCTTGTTCTCTGGTGTGGTCAGAAGCTAGCCACCACATACATGTATTGGTTGAACTTCTTGGAAGGTACTGTCATACGTTGATACCCATCAGCTTCAGAACACATCAAACCCTCTACTCATCACATTTTGAGGAGAAAAAGAAATGTTTCAACACTCAGTGCTTGCTCAGGGCTTGTCACACTTGCTAGAAATTGTATTAGTCACAATACCACCCCAGAACAGAAAATGCTTCATTGTTTGGTACTCATCAGTGTAAGTACTCGTGACAAGTTACAGAACAAATTAACTTTGCATACCAAGGTACTACTGTACTTCAGTGCAGACCCAGGTCAACCACTGCCTTGGTCAGCACAGGGCTACCTGGTAGGAACTACAAAGTGATCTCCAGTTGGAAGCTTCCTGTGCTGGGCTTCAAGGTGCCTGCTGTGAACTGAAGAGAGGGGTCACTAATCCTGGAACACAGAGCTTGCTGAGGCCATCTGTTACTTGTTTGGTGTTTGTGTACATTTCAGAGATTTTAGAGAAGTCCAAAGCATGGGCCAAGGCCAGACGCTTATGAAGAAGAGCCTCTGATAGGGTGGGGCAGGGTCTCAGGGAATCACCAAGTTGCAGCAAGTGGTGTTAATTAAGTTGATGGAGACTCAGATATGGTGCCCATCTGCAACTGCCAGCTGTGTGGGGGGATGGATCAGCAAAGGAGCAATTGTGTCTGCCAGCACTTTTGTCCCAGAAATAACTGCTTCTCCATGAAGCCAGACAATTCGGTTACTTTCTGTATGGTATTGGTGTTTTTAAAGCTATTCTCCTAGCACTGGAGTTCAGAGCAAGTGAGTCCATCAGCAAGTTAAGCCCAATGTCCAGGATCTTTAAGAGGACACACGGATCTTCAGCAGTCCTCAGTCTCACACAAATGGAATCCCCACTGATTTTTCACAGCCGTGAAAACTCCTCTTCCTAGCACGGGTGCTCTGAGCTGAGGAGCTGGGTCTGGGGCCAGGGCTCCTCTCTCCTCATGGGAGACCTCTTCAGCTGAGATATCCCTCCTTATTCTTATCCAACACCCACCAATTCTTGTGTCTCTGCCCCTACTACCAGTCTCAATGTGGCTTCTTCTTTATATTCCTAGTTATAGGAATTATTTTCAGTTAGTCTTCAGGTGATTGTTTTATAATTTAGTTGTACTTTTGACATAGTCATGAAAGGAGGCAAGCACAGCCTTTGCCTACTCAACCCTTTTGACTAAAAATCCTATCTCTAAGATTTTGGATGATTTGAGAAATGTGTCTTGTTCACAGAGGAAAATGACTTCCATTCCTTCTATGCCTACCTCACACACATTTCCAACTCCACCCATAGATATGCTGTGCAATACCAGGGCCCCTTTAAGAATCAATGAAGGGTAGACAAGGACATATAGAGCATGGCATAGCAAACAGTGTCTGTTGGCTACAACTTCAGGAAGCTTGTGGGTCCTCTGCAGTGGGAGTCCCTGATTCCAGTACTTAGACCCCCACCCCTCTGTAGCACATCTTTGGGATTACTGCTAGCAGGGCAGAGGGCAGCAAAGACTGAGCTGTGGGTTTTCTGCTGTGAACTAGCTGTGGTGAGTCATGTGCCGAAGCCATGACTATGAACTGCCCCTGCAGAGTTAAAGGTGGCTTTGCCTTTGCCCAGCTCCTCCTGGATGCATCTGAGCTTACTAAGGAATATGGCCAAGGAGTCATATCTCCAGGAGATATCTGCATCTGTGAGTCATCCAGAGAATTGTTCTTGGCAGTGGAAAGATGGTCAGGTCAGTGCTTGAGTCCTTCTCAGCTCATAGAAGCATTTGTCCAGAGAAAGTTTCTCAGGCCAGGACCTCTATCACCTGTGCAGGCAGCTACACCTGGCACCAAGCCTCTGTCTAGCTGTCAGAGTGGGAGCCTCTTCCCTGCTCTGGGCAGCCCTCTCAACCTTTATGAGATCACATGAGGTAGTTCCATCTTTGAGGCTACAAAACAAAGAGCTGGGCACAAAATCAGATACATGTGCTGGGGTGGCATGAGTGCTCATGGGACTCAGAGAAGCAGATCAGCGCAGTAGGGGATGGTCTTGAAGAACCAGCCTAGGAGTGGCCAATGCAGCTTCACAGTTCCTTCACCCCTGCCCCCTATATACCTCACTTACTGGGAAAGCAGTTGCCCTTGGCCACCTGCCCACTGGCCCTTCCTGAAGAACATACCACAAGCAACTGTTAGAATTTTCACAGGGCTAGTTGCTGTTGTTGGCTGTCTCCAAAGCACACTCAGCTGTCCTTGGGTTTTGGCAGCCCCACACACAGGAGGGGCAAGGCCCACAGAGGTAAGGCTTGGATACACAATCCAGGGCCTCCCAAGCATCTTTTTAAAATGTCTTCCTGCTTATGCATTATCAGCTTTGTGATTGCTTACAAATATCATGCTGATGATATAGTGTTGGGATATAGTGCCTGGTTTCAGAAGCTGTAACCCCCCATGGCTAAGGCTGAGTAAAGAGACTTTGGGACCATAAGCCACTAACGAGACAAAGCTTATCTTCCTGGCAGGAGTGCCACCTCTGTCCTCTTTTACTTCACCCTGGTTGGCCCTGGGCAGATGACTGGTTAGCCAGTTATGGATAAGATTCCTCAAGGGAGGGATGACCTAAGACAGGCACAGTCATGAAGAGGTCTTCAGGGAAGGATTTGGGGGGCTGTAGAAAAAAGGGGTGATGGACTTTCACCCTTTGGCTTCAACATGAGCCTGAGTCCTCATTCTGTCTGTAAGAAGTATCCTAATCTCTTGGCTGCCTTACTTCTCCTGCCTGACTTAAACCTGTAACAATGTCAGAGGGCAGTGCAGCCCTGGGCAGGAACATGTGGTTTCTTGGGGCGATCAGGCCTAAGAAAGAATGCATAAAATCCTGTGAAACCTCCTTTGCTAAGAATGCCCTCAATTTTCTGATAAGGGTCCAAGCATGAAATGAGTTTGTTTCCAAAAGTTTTATGGCAAATAGCTAACTGACCCTGACTCAGAATAAGCCCTCATGGTGCTTTGAAAATTATCTATTGTTTGATCATTACTGCCTGACAATGATGAATGAGTACCTTCCTTGATGTAATGTTCCCAGAAAGCAATAAAACCCTGACCAGGCAAGGGTCGGGACACTCTCTTACTTAGAGAGTAGCCATGCTGTCCCTTTTCTCCACAGAACTTCTGCAGTCCATGTTATTGTGTTTGTCACATCCACAACACCATGTACACCACTGGCTGGAGTCAGCATCAATATAGTAAAACCTCCATGTTGTTTTCCCAATTTACACTCACTCAGAGGTGGTTTGTGCTCTGAAGTGATATTTACAGAGCCTGGTTGCCTCAGAGCAGACCCTGAGTCAGCCACTGACAGAGCTCTCCCCTCTACCAGGCAGACAAAACAACTCAGAGCCCTGAGTTTGGAATCCTAAAGGGTCCTATACAAGTCCTGCCCTGTTCTTGCTACCTGTGTGACCTTAGGAAAGATACTGACCCTCTCTAAGCCTCCCTTTTCTCATCTGTAATAACAAGTAACAATCCCTGCCTAGTGTTAATGGTTTATCAGAGTGCCTTATGGCATAGCATCATTGTTTCTAGGATGCCCCCAAAGAGCTGGTCTAAAGCTGCTTGCAGACCAGTGCTTCCTGACTCTTGGCAGGTCCATCCCATGCCCATGCCCACATGCTGCCTGGTCACCACAGCTCCTCTGCAGAGGCTTTCTCTTCCAGTGGACCAGTGCTGCTGCTCCTGGGGAATGAAAGAATGAAAAGAGAGTTCTCTAGTTCCCTCATTTCCTTAGGCACCTATTGTACTAGACCACTATTCACACCATCTTCCCAGACCCTACCTTACTTTGGCCTGACTGGCCACAGGATACCACCCCAGCTGGTGAAAACTGGGGGAGAAGGAGACTAGTTCAGATCATTTCTCTGTGTCTGAGCTCAGTGTATGTTGGCTTGATTTATTCATCAGCACTGGATCAGCCGAAGAGCCTAAAACCAGAGCCTACTGTGTGTTGGGGTGTGGATCTTGGCTATTGGTTTGCTAGATCAAGTGTGTGTTCTCAGTACCAGAGCTAGTGCCTCCTACAGCCCCAGCTCAGCTTTAGATGCTGCATTAGGATGGGGACCTGAGGAAGTCAAGAGGTAGGGGAGAGTTCCTACAGTATGATAGGTAAATGCATCATCCTTGAGCTGAGGTTTCCCAGGGACAGCAGCAGAGCCAAGTAGTGGTATGTGTTGGCTCAAAGGCTCAGAGACCAAGGGAGTAATGACATCACAGGGCTCTGGGCTCCCATCCAGAGATCCTTATGCTGAGCATGTCTGCTGTGGCCACATGCTCCCCCATTACAGTCCTCTCTTGGTCCAGACACACTGAGAGGAAAGAGCTCTTTTCCTTCTGGACACCTTTCTGGTCATCCTGAAGCCCGAGGCCCTACTGACCTGCCTCAGCCTCTCCATACAAACCAACAGTGATCACCACAGCAAACATTCCCAAGTGCTTGCTGCCTGCCAGGACTCATCTCACACAGGTCATGGGTGTTGTTATTTCTCATAACTCTCACACCACATAGCCAGAGGTTCCTCCAAAACAAAAGCCAATTCATAGTCCTCTTCCATCCCTCTGTGGCTTTCACTTCAGACTCCCTGTGGCCTATAAGGCCAAGTAATGTGGCTGCTGCCTCTAGCCTCCAAGACTGAGGTGTAGATATTCTTAGACACCAAGGCCAGGGCCCACAATCACCCACAGAGACCCTCTAGGAGCATCCCAGGGGGCTCTGAGGTCCAGCACCTACAGTGGCCACTTCCCCAGAGCCTCTCCTGGCATCAAGCTGGGGTAGTCTTTGGGAAGGGAGAAAGAGAAAAAGGAGAGAAGATGCAGGGACATCTATAATGTTCTGGATTGCCCACCTGGAGGATGCTTTGGCCCACACTGTCCTTAAGTGTGGAGTAGAAACCAATTCAGCTGTCCACCTGAAGATCTGAACACTGAAGAGCAAAAAGGTTGAAGGAGAGCTTACTGAAGTAGGAGATGTGTCAGGAACCTTGGGGTCTAGAGGGGTCAATCAGCCTGGCCTGGAGCAGTGCTTCACAAACTAAGGCAGTCCTCTAACCAGGACAGAGAGACTCAGGACAGCTTTAAATAGGATCACCATGTTTTGGTATGTATTAACTGTGGGTTGATGAGGAAGAAGATGCCCCAAGCATGTTGTGGGAATCACAGAAGGCTGCTACAGGGCCATGCTGACTCAGAAGTCCAAGCAAGGCTCTTAGTGGGCATCTTTTTGTGAGCTTTCACTCTAAGGATGCCAAGCCATGCGCTAGAGTAGAAAGACTTGGAGCCATGAACCAAAGTGATCTCCACCCTCTTCCTGTACAGGACATCTTTGTTCCCCAGTTTCTCTATCTGCAAAATGGGGGCACAGACCTCTTTGATAGGGTTGTCAAGAAGATAAGTCAAGACGGTCTCTTGTACGAAACATAAGAGCGCTAATAATGACTTTGTGCTATGGATTTGTCTCTGTGGTAGCTCCTTTGACACCTGTAATGTGGTGATAAGACCCTGGCAGTAGTCTTCATTTTAGGGGTGAGAAAATAGAAATGCTGAGCCACTCATGTGGGTAAGTGGTGGTGCTCAGATCTGAGATCAGGAGCCAAGAGCTTCACTGTTGTGGACTGGAGAGGCTAATACTTGGGAGAATACCTGCTCCCACATGTCTTCAGGAAGGACTTCTTCAGCCTACCCCTCCCTGGTTCCAACCACAGAAACCCACTGTGATATGACGTGCTTCCCTCCTGCTAAAGCTGTGGAATTAAGGAGTCCCATTGTTAACTAG
The DNA here is from genome assembly GCA_004024845.1 of Tonatia bakeri. NCBI lineage: Eukaryota > Metazoa > Chordata > Mammalia > Chiroptera > Phyllostomidae > Tonatia > Tonatia bakeri. The sequence continues at coordinate 25,717 of PVIA01011257.1, forward strand.
ATATTAATAAAGAAAGGAAGCAAATGGAGCCAGATATTACTAAGCATAAACAACTAGGGAACTGAATCAGACAATAGGCATGCTTCATCAGAAAGGTACTGCTTCACACACTCCCCAGGGTAAACCTGGTTCATTTACCCATAGTAAGGACTAAGGAATAAAATAATAAAGGGGAAATACTAGTTCAGGGGGAATTGTTTTCTACTATGAGGCATTTGCAGTAGGAACTAAGATGGCAACCACAGGGCCCTGTCAGTATAGCTTGGGAAAAAGATTGGATTGGATAAGGGACACAGATCCCTGGAAGATCTATGAAATGGATTAAACAGGGGAAGACCTATCAGAAACCCATAAAGAATTCAGAAATTGATTGGTAAGTTTGAAAAAGTGCCTGGTCTTTCCCAAGCCTGAGGCAATAAATCCAATCTCTGCAACATGTTTGTCCTGTTTGTTTGCACATTCTCTCTCCACATCAGCTATGTGGCCCTAGTACCCTCCTGTGATGTGGCAGCCTCATGGACTCCCAGTGTTGGCTCCAAGAGCAAGCCAGGGTATGGCAATGCAGCACCAGCCAGAATGCAGCCAGGAACAGAGGCTAAGCTAGTTGGATGAGAACAAAGTCTGAACTGGACTAAGCTTAAAAATGGACTAAACCAGAATCTCTGGACACTGATCCTATTTCTGGGCCTGAAGAAGACAAGGCTGGACTTTTTCTATACTGGCATGGGCAGAGATGAGACACTGGGGACCTAAGGGCAGCCTTCAATTTCTACCCCAATAAACCTTATTACAACACCTCAACCTCCCATGTGTAGGTTCTAGGAAATGCTTTTTTTTGTGGTTCCATTTCCTCTGGCAACACCTTGAACTTTAATGGGAAAAAATTTTAGGTATATTAATATCTAGTGGAAATTTAGCTCCTAGTCAACAAACTACAAAAATATAAGCAGTAATGATGGCTTAGCATCATTCTTTTTAAAAATCAACTTGATTTCATGCCAAGCTTGGAACTTTCCTGTTGTATAATCTCAATGTTCTGGGGTCTCTTGTGTAGACTTCCAGACTCAGTGACTCACCTGCACTGGTTCTCACAGATGTCTCCCCGAGGTCCTAGCATACAGGATCCCTTCAGGTTTACAGTCCTTACTGTTCTGCCCCACCTTGTCCATAAAGCCATTTCACCCTAGCCACAAGGCCCACTTCACCGAAGAGCAGGACTCTAGAGTGCTCAGGACCAGCATCACCTCTTCAGGGCATTAGACTGTTAGGGAAATGGCTGCCTGCTGTGTTTTTCCAATTCCTGAGAGGGCAAACAGAAAACACACAAATTAGCAACTCAAAAATCATCTTATTGCACAAGCCAATATCTCTAGGCCTGCCTGCCTCCTCTGTAATGTGAGTGCTTCTTTTCTGAACTTACATTCATCCCCTTATTGAATTACAAGAGCTTTTTATACATTAAGGACAATAACTCTCTGGTTATTATATGTGTGACAATATTGTCCCCCAGGAAAATGTTATTTACCCTTGAACTTTCCCTTGGAGCTTTGTGCATTCGTTTTGTTTTACTTTTTAATTTTGAATGAGTTGAATCCTTCACCTTTTCAAGGATTCTTCCTGTGTTCTTATGATTGGAAAGGCCTTCTCCACCCTCATTATTTAGCTTTTTGTGTTTTCTTTGTTGATTTGAAAACTTTAACTGCTCTTGAAAGCATTGTAGGGTATTATGGGGTGGGAGCATTCCTGTTCTCTCGCTAGGTATTGGATGCACCAGTGCCAGCTATAAAAGAACCTTCTGTTGGTATTTGACAGATTAAGCATGAGGCCCCAGGTCTCTTGAGAAGAAGAAAGGGGATGGTGCTGAAGCCAGGAATCACTGAGGGGCTTTACCCCTGCACCCTATGGTGACATCACCCTGTGGTAGCTGAGGCCCAGCATCTACAGAGGCACTAATCTTTGAAGAGGCCTTTCATTCCTTCTGCCCTGTGAAACGGAAGAGGAGGGACTCATCTTTTTTTCTGGCATCAGGAGCCACATGCCTGGCTACTTTCTCTAAAGGCTAGGTAGGGCCCTCTGAAATGTTTTTTTTTTCTTTCTCCCAGGTCTGATGGGCATTATTAGCGCTCAACAGAATTTTTCCCAAGGAAAACTTGTCACCTAAGGCATAACAGAAGCCATTAGCTTTCTGCATCACAGCAACCAGAGCTCAAGCCTCTTAACTTCTGTCTATGTTAGGGCCCAGGGTCCCCCAGGGCAGACCCTCTCCTGTTGTCTGCATCCCACTTGAGTCTCCACCAGAACTGTGGGCCAGGTGAGTTGGGGTGAGTGGATGATCTAGGAGCAGATGTGGGAACAGAAGTGAAGAACAGAGCTGTGGTCTTTGAATGTTTGCCAAGGTCGGCACCTAATCTGAAGCCCATGCTGGGAAGCGGATGCAATTCTTTTTAAGATGTTATCTGAAGGTTCTAAAGTAAATTAGGAGGCACTTTCAGTCACTGTAATTAAAGGGGAGACAATTACCAGACAAGGAGCTCTTAACCACAGCTCTGCCTGTGGGTCCTGCCTTTGCTATTACTTTCCCAATAGCATCAATGACTGAGTCTGCTCTCCGGCCCTCAGCACCTCCTGCCCAGAATATGCTTCATGGGGGCCCAGTCCCTCTGCTGAAGTCAGGGAAGATGTCGGGGGCCAGGTTGCAAACCCTCTGTGTGGAGCAGCCACTTGTTGACCACAAAACACCAGCTTAAGGCCCAGATGAAAACAGGGGGCAGTTATCTTGTATCTGGCATTTGAACAAGATAAAGTGATTCATCAAATGCAATTAGGTAAACAGCTCCTTCCTGCTCTGTTTAGCTGACTAATTCAATAGGAGCCAAACCAGAGGCCGGGGCTGGGAGAGGCACTCCCAAATCGAATGAAGGCCTCGCTTCTGCAGCGCAGCACAACAGCATTAATACGTCAACTTCCGCTCAGCCCCAGACTCTCCAAGGAGTCAGGTTGGGGCCACCCTCTGTCTCAAGAGGCACCAGGGCCATGCTGCCAGCATCCAGCCTCCACCCCACAAGCATGCTTACATCAGGCAAAGATTCGGAGCTGTGCGCCTAGGGCAGGAAGCAGACTTGCAAAGCTATCACCAGGACCCAGGAAGAAACACAGCTCCCTCCCCCAGTCTGTTCACTGCTGAGGGCTTTGTGTTACAGTGTTCTTTTCTGATTAGAGAGCTGTTCTCTGAGCAGCCAGTGTTGCTCTGGACCATTCCAAGGGGCAACTGGAAACAACTATGGGGGAGTTTGCTGGGTGGGAGTGTAGGAGGGGCTCTGTGTACTCCTGGATTCAGGCTCCAGTCAGTCTTGCAGAGAGAAGGTATGGGAGAAAGGATGTGTGGCTTCCCTCACCAGGCTAAAGCCCAAGGCTGTGTCCCAAACATCTTGTGTCCCTTAACACCCAGCCTAGATGTACTAAGCTCAAATCTTAAACTGGGAGAAGCCTGACATCTCAGTAATCAAGGGATTTATAGAGACAATCGAGTTCTAATTCTTACTCATGCTATGTTGGAATGTGGTAAAGAACAAGATCTCATCAAGGGGTACCAGGAGTACAAGTCTAATTGAGGGTCAGGAGACCTGGAGACATCAGATGTTTATGACTTATTGAGAATGAGGCATTGGAATGTTTTTTAACTTCTTAGTGTGTGTTTTATAAATCATTTGGATTAGAGTGTTTCCCAGTGAGTCATTCAATACCACTGAATTGTAGAGGCACTTTCTGGAGAGAAAGGTGTGGCAGAACATTAAAGGGGCAAACTGGTGCAAGAATGAGCCATTATCCCTCACATAGTCAGGTCAAGGTCCCACATCCCAGATGCCTCTAACACAGCTGGGACCAGACCCAGTGCTCCGAGTGTGCTTGTTCCATCTCTGGACCAGCATGACTGTCCAAGAGCTCTTGAAGTGATTTATTATTCATAGACATTTTAGGATAAATATGTTTGTACCTCTGGTACCTTCTGTTGAAATAATGGGTTTTTATTGTTTAGTTTTGCTTTATCTGTCTATTTTTGTTGTTGTTTTGATTTGCATTTTATTAAAAATAACACTTGCACATGATAAGTTTCAAACAATACTGAATTGGTGAAATACATAAAATTAAAAGTCCATCCCCAATAGTCCCTCTCCCTTAGGGTAACTGCTGTTAATTGTTTACTATATGCATTCAGTATAAACTAAATTAGCATCACTATATATACTCTTCTGAATCATGCTACAAACATAGTTCTCTTTTTAAGGTTTCATATTGGATTGATCCCCATATATGAATCCACATATTATGTTGAACCAGTTTCCCACTGGTGGTCACTGAGGCTGTTTCCAGCCTTTGGTTCCTGAAGACAATGCTCCAGGACATTTTACTCAGACAGATTTTACTTGGCATATTTTGCAAATCTGTTCTTAGAATATATTCCTTATAGTACAACTCAAAACAGCCTCCTGGGCCAAAGCACATATGGAAATAAAATTTTAAAGGTATCTTGCCAAATTGCTTTTGAAAAAGACTGCACCAATTTCCACATCTTTCAACATAACATATTATCAATACTTTTAAATAAAAAAACCTGTTTTATTCTATTTTCGTTAAAAGTTAAGTCTAGTGCTTTTAAATACCTTTGCCAATTTTGCTACTAGGTTATCTTTTTCTTACTGGCATATAAGAGGTCTTGGTCAACTTAGGAAATTAGACCCCATTAAGTGTCATATGTTATAAATATTTCCCCCATTTGTCTGTTTAGTTTACCATACCGCAGTTTTAAATTTTTTATTTAAATAAATGCATCAATCATTTTAAAGTCAATTTTGTTTGGTGTTGCTTAGAAAGGCCTTTGTGATTATTTTTAAATTACATTTACTTTTAGTATTTTATGGCTTAATACTCAGATTTTTTTATGCCCGGAATCGAGTTAAAGTATAATAAATTTAATCTTCCAAAATATATTTTTATTTTTCCCAAATGGCTAATCTATTGTTACATAATTATTTATTGACATTATTGAAGGCCATTGTTGTCCCATTGCTGTAATGTGACCGTATTTCCTACTAAATTTTCATACATTTTGATGTAATTCTGATCTATGCTCTGTAAATTTCTTCTGCAGTACCCTAATGGATTTTACCCTTTTAGTACAAGTTGTTTTGTGTGTCTTTCAGTAGCAATCCAAAGCTTTCTTCTTAAAAAAAAAGATTTTATTTATTAATTTTTAGAGAGAGGGGAAGGAAGGGAGAAAGAGAAGTAGAGAAATATCAATGTGTGGTTGCCTCTTGAGTGCCCCAGCTGGGGACCTGGCCCACAACACAGGCATGTGCCTTGACCGGGAATCAAATTGGCGATCCTTTGGTTCACAGGATGGCACTCAGGGACACTGAGACACACCAGCCAGGGCACAGCTCAAAGTTTTTTTCATGTAGGTTTTATATATTTGTGGTTAAGATTATTTCTAGATACTTTTCTTTATGAAATGCTCTTGTGTAGGGAATATTTTATTCCATTATATCTTTATTTAGTTGCCATTTATGTATTGGATAACCCCTCATATGTGTGCATTGCTTTTGTTAGTCACAACTATACAGAATTCTACTTCTAGCTGGTTCTTTTGGGTTTATTTGGCAGCCAGTCATATATCTAAATTAACGATCATTCTGCCCCTCCCTTCTCCCATGTCCATTTCTCCCTTGTAATGTGCTATCCCAGGATAGTATCAGATAGCAGTGGGGTGTCCTGGCCTCGCCCTTTGCTTTATTGATCACATGTCTGTAATTCTGTAGCCTTTTGTTTGGTCCATGTTTGCACATATCCTTAGCAATTCCCTTCTTTACTAAGGATTTTGGTTTTTGACTTCTGTCAAAGGCCTTTGCACTATTTATTAAAGCATATGTTTTCTAGTCTTCAGGGTGTAATTTTGGTCATTCTTATATTCCTAGAAAAACATTCTTTTTATCTACGTATTTATCTTTATTTGCATAGCAGGTCTTTTTTACATTTTTAAATATTTTTTGTTTTAAATTACAGTTGATGCACAATATTATATTATTTTCACATGTACAACCCAGCAATTAGACATACATATAACTTACAAAGTGATCATCCTGATAAATCTAGTACCCATATGACACCATACATAGTTATTACAATATTATTGATTTTATTCCCTATGCTCTCCTTTGCATTCCCATGACTATTTTGCAACTACCAATTTGTACTTCTTAATCTCTTCACCTTTTTCACCCAGCTTCAAACCCCATTCCCATGTGGCAACCATCAGTTTATTCTCTGTATTTATGAGTCTGTTTCCATTCTGCTTGCTTGTTTACTTTGTTTTTATATTCCACTTATAAATGAAATCATAAAATATTTGCCTTACTCTGTGTTATTTCACTCAGAACAGTATTCTCTAGGTCCATCCATGCCATTGCAGATGAAATATTTCATTCTTTTTTATGTCTGAGTCATATTCCATTATACATATGCACCATTACTTCTTTAGCTTTTCATCTATTGATGGACACTTAGGTTGCTGTCATATCTTGGCTATTGTAAATAATTCTGCAATAAACATGAATGTAAATGTCTTTTTGATTTAGTGTTTTAGTAATTTTTTGGATAAATATCCAGAAGTGGAATTTCTACGTCCTTCTTTGTTTCTTGTTATAGACTTTGTTTTAAAGTCTATTGTGACTGATATTAAGTATTACTATCTCAGCTTTTTTATTTTTCATTTTCATTTACATGAAATATCTTTTTCTATCCCTTTACTTTCAGTCTTGGTATGTCTTTCAGTCTGAAGTGAGTCTCTTATAGACAGCATATGTAAGGGTCTTGTTTTCTTTTTTTATATACATAATCTTTATTATATTTTTTTCCATTACCTTTTAGTCCCCTTACACCCTCTGCCCTGCAGCAATCACTGCCCAGTTGTCCATGCTCAGAAGTCCTTTTTCTTTTTTTCTCAATCCTTCCACTCCCTAACCTCCTCCTACCCCACTAACTGTCATCTGTCCTCCACCTATGAGGCTGTCTCTCTTTTGCTTGTTAGATCACTTTGTTCATCATACTCCACATATGAGTGAAATCACATGGTACTTGATTTTCTCTGACTGGCTTATTTCATTTAGTATAATATTCTCCAGGTCCATCCATACTGTTGCAAAGAGTAAAATTTTCTTCCTTTTTATGGCCAAGTAGAATTCCATTGTGTAAATGTCCCATAGTTGTTTTATCCACTCATCTATTGATGGACACTTGAGCAGTTTCCATATCTTGATGATTGTAAATAATACTGCACAGAACATAGGGATGCTTATGCTCTTCTGAATTAGTGTTTTGGGGTCCTTCAGATATATTCCCAGAAGTGGAATCACTGAGTCAAAAGGCAGAACCACTTTTAATTTTTTGAGATATCTTCATACCTTAGTAGCATTTCACAGTGGCTGCACCAGTTTGCATTCCTACCAACAGTGCAAAAGGTTCCCCTTTCTCCACATCCTCTCCAGCTCGTTTCTTTTTTTTTATTTATTAATGATAGCCATTCTGACAGGTGCGAGATGGCATCTCATTGTAGTTTTAATTTGCGTTTCTCTGATAATTAGTTATGTTGAGCATCTTTTCATATGTCTATTGGCCATCTGTTTGTCCTGTTTAGAGAAGTGTGTATTCAGGTCCTTTGCCCCTTTTCTAATTGTTTTTTTTTTTATGTTTAGTTTTGTAAGTTCTTTATAAATTTTGGATAGTAAACCCCTTATTAGATGTATTGGCAAATATATTCTCCCATTCTCTGGGTTGTCTCTTAATTTTGTTAATCATTTCCTTTGCTGTGCAAAAACTTTTTAGTTTGATGTAGTCCCATTTGTTAACTTTTTCTATTATTTCCCTTGGCTGGAAAGATATATCTGAGAAAAAAATTTGTGTGAACAATGTCCAAGATTTTGCTGCCTATGTTTTCTTCTAAGATTTTTACAGTTTCTGGTCTAATATTAAGCCTTTGATCCCTTTTGATTTTATTCTTGTGTGTGGTGTAAGAAGGTGGTTTAGTTTCATTTTGCTGCATGTATATGCCCAATTTTCCCAACACCACTTATTGAATAAATTACCTTTAGCTCATTATCTGTGCTTGCTTGCTCTGTTGAATATTATTTAACTATAAAAGTGTGTGCTTATTTCTGGGCTCTGTATTCTGTTCCATTGATGTATGTGTCTGTTTTTATGCCAAGTATCATGCTGTTTTAATTACTAGGGACTTATAGTACCATTTGATACAAAGTAGCATGATTCCTTGAACTTTGTTCTTCTTTCTCATGCTTGCTGTTGCTATGCAGGGCCTTTAGTGGTTCCATCTACATTTTTGAAATATTTATTCTAGTTCTGTTAAATATGTCATTGGAATATTAATAGGAATTGTGTTGAATCTATAGATTGCTTTGGGTAGTATGGACATTTTAATTATGTTAATTTGTCTTATCCATGAACATGGTATGTGTTTCCACTTATTTGTATCTTCTTCAACATCTTTCTTCAGGGTCTTATAATTTTCTGAGCACAGGCCTTTCATGTCCTTAGTTAGGTTATTCCTAGGTATTTTATTATTTTGGAAGGAATTGTGAATGAGATTGTTTTCTTAATTTCTATTTCTGTTAGTTCATTATTGGCATATAAAAATGCAACTGATTTCTGGATATTAATTTTGCATCCTGCTACTTTGCTCAATTCATTTATCAGTTCTAGTAGTTTCTTGGTGTATCCTTTAGGGTTCTCTCTGTACAATATTATATCATCTGGAAATAAAGACAATTTTAATTTTTCCCTTCCAATTTTGATGACTTTTATTTCTCCTTGTCTGATTGCTGTAGATAGGACTTCCAGTACTATGTTGAATAAGAGAGATGAAAGCAAATATTCTTGTCTTGTTCCCAATCTTAAGGTGATTGCTTGTATTTCTGGCCTGTTGAGTATGATGCCGGCAATTTCTTTGTCATATATGGCCTTTATTATGTTTAGGTATGTTCCCTCTATTCCCACTTTGCTGAGAGTTTTTATTATAAATTGGTGCTGGATTCTATCAAAAGCTTATTCTGCATCTATTGATGTAATCATGTGATTTTTATCCCTCATATTGTTTGTGTAATGAATCACATTTTTTGATTTGTGAATGTCGTACCAAACTTGCATTCCTGGAATAAATCCCACTCAATCATGGCATATGATCTTTTTGATGCATTGCTGTATTCTGTTTGCTAATATTTTGTTGAGGATTTTACCATCTATGTTTATTAGTGATATTGGCCTATAATTTTCTTTCTTTGTATTGTCTTTATCTGGTTTTGGAATTAGGATAATGCTGGCCTCATAAAATAAGTTTGGGAGCCTTCCCTCCTCTTGAATTTTATGAAATAGTTTGAGAAGGAGGGGAGTTAGTTCTCCAAATCTTAGGTAAAATTCACCTGTGAAGCCATCTGGTCCAAGGCTTTGGTTTGTTGGGAGTTCTTTTGATTACTGCTTCAATTTCATTAGGTATAATCTGTCTATTCAGATTCTCTGATTCTTCCTGATTTTGTCTGGGAAGATTATATGTTTCTAGGAATTTATCCATTTCATCCAGGTTGTCCAGTTTGTTGGCATACAATTGTTCATAATTTCTTACAATTCTTTGTATTTTTTGGTTTACTTGTTATTTTTCCTCTTTTTAAATTTGGATCCATTCCTCATTTCTCCTCATTTTTTTATTTGGATCCATTCTCTATCATCTATCTATCTATCTATCTATCTATCTATCATCTATCTATCTATCTATCTATCTATCATCTATCTATTATCTATCTATCTATCTATCAATCATCTATCTATCATCTATCTATATCTCTATCTCCATCTCCATCTTTATCTCTATCTATCTCTATCTCTCTATGTTTATCATCTCATCTCTATCTATCTTTCTGATGAGTCTGGTTAAAGGTTTGTCAATATTGTTTTTTTTTTTTTGTAGTTTTTGCTGATTTCTTTTTTTTTAATTTAAATGAATGTTCAAGTACAGTTTTCGCCCCCTTACTCCCATTGAAGTCCTCCTTGTCAATATTGTTTATATTCTCAAAGAACCAGCTCTTGGATTCATCGGTCTTTTGTATAGTTTTTTAAGACTCTACTGCATTTATTTCTGCTCTGATCTTAATTACTTCCTTTCTTCTACTCACATTGGGCTTTGTTTTTTCCTTTTCAAGTACTTATAAGTGTGTTGTTAGATTGTTTATTTGAGCTTTTTCTTGTGTGTGTGTGTGTGTGTGTGAGAGAGAGAGAGAGAGAGAGAGAGAGAGAGAGAGAGAGAGAGAGAGATAGGTGTGTAGTGCTATGAATTTCCACCTTAGGATTGCTTTCCCAGTATCCCACAGATTTGGGATTTTTGTGTCCTCATTTTAATTTGTTTCAAGTTATCTTCTGGTTTCTTCCTTGATCTAGTTGTTGACCTATTTGTTGTTTGATAGCATGTCATTTACCTTCCATGTCTTTGTGTGCTTTTCAGTGTTCTTGTGGTTGACTTGTAGTTTCATAGCATGGTAGTCAGAGGATGCTTGATATGATTTCAATCTTCTTAAATTTATTGACTTGTTAAATTTATCACATCTGTCCTAACATGTGATATATCCTAAAAGACATTTCATGTGCACTTGAAAAGTATGGATATTCTGCTGCTTTTGGGTGAAATGCTCTGAAGCTATCAATTAAATACATTTGATCTAGTGTGTCATTTAAAGTTGCTGTCTCCTTGTTGATTTTCTGCCTAGAAGATCTCTCCATTGAAATCAATGAAGTGTTAAAATACTATGACTTTATTTCTGTCTATCTCTCCTTTCATGTTCATCAAAATTTGCTTTACATACTTAGATGCTCCTATGTTGGGTGTTTAAATGTTTAACAAGGTTATGTCCTATCGTTGGATTGTTCCCTTTATCATTGTGTAGAACCCTACTTTGTCTCTTACTATACTCTTGTTTTTAAAGTCTATTTTGTCACATATAAGTACTGCTTCCCCAGCTTTTTCTTCTTTTTCTTTCGCATGAAATATCTTTTTCCAACCCTTTACTTGTAGTCAATGTGTATATTTTGATCTGAGATGGGTCTCTTGGAAGCAGCATATATATGAGTCCTGTTTTCTCATCCATTCAGCTACCTTATGTCTTTTGGTTGGAGCATTTAAGCTACTTACATTTAACATGATTATTGACAGATTCATATTTAGCTCCACTTTGTTGTCAAGCTATTTTCCTCTTTTTCTTTCTCTCTTTTTTTCTTCTTCATCTTAAAGCAAGCCCGTTAGCATTTGTTGCAGTGCTGGTTTAGTGTTAACAAACTCCTTTAGCTTTTTCTTGTCTGGGAAGCTCCTTGTTTCTCCTTCCATTTAAATAATCACCTTGCTGGGCAAAGTGGCCTTGGTTGTACGTCCTTGTTTTTCATCACCTTGAATATTTTACATCACTCCCTTCTGGCATGAAATGTTTCTGATGAATAATCAGATGACACTCTAGTTGATGTTCCCTTGTAGGTAACTACCTGCTTTTTGCTTGTGTCTGTTAGGATTCTGTCCTTATCTTTAAGCCTTTTAATTTTAATTGAGATGTCTCTCTGTGTAGTCCTATTTGAGTCTAACTTGTTTGGGACTCTCTGAGTTTCCTGGACTTCTATGACCGTTTTCTTTTCCAGCTTAGGGAAGTTTTTGGTCCTTATTTCTTCAAATAGGTTCTCAATCTCTTGCTCACTCTCTTCTCCTGCTTTCCTCTGTCCAGTGTAGATGTTGTTACACTTCATGTTGTCCAAGATGTTTCTTAAGCTATCCTCATTTTTTAAAATACTTTTTTCCTTTTTGCTGCTCTTCCTGATTGTTTTTTTCTACTTTGTCTTCCAAAACACTGATTTGATTTCTATTTCATATAATCCACTGTTTATTTCTCCCATTGTATTATCTCAGATATTGCATGCTTCATTTTTGAATTAACCTTTTTTTATGGTTCCTATTTTTTTAAATGATGTTGAGTATCCTTATAATCATTATTCTAAACTCTCTATCTGATAAATTGCTTACTTCCATTTCATCTAGCTCTTCTGGAAAATTCTCTTCTCCTTTCATTTGGGATCTATTTCCTTGTCTTCCTATTTTGGCTGTTTCTTGTGTTTTCTGCCTTACAGGTTAAACTAGTCAGCTGTTAATCTTACCATTTATTAATCTCATCAATCATCAGGCTTAAGCTCCACAGGGTGGGGCAGAGTAATTCCTGTGGGTAGGGCTATTGCTTCTCCTCAAGCTGCTGCCATTCAGAAAGGAGTGCTCTGCCTGAGAAAGATAGCTCCTGCAGTATGCAGAATGACTCAGCACATGGATCCTGATGGCTATTCCCTCAGTTCTCTCCCCAGAGCTACCAACCCCAGATTCTCTTCAAGTGTCTCTAATTCACTCTGACCTCCCTTTGCCAGCACACAGAGTAAGAGGCTGCAAATGAAATTTTGTGCTTTGGCCCTTTAAAAGTCTCTCTGTGTCTCCAGCTGTTTCTCCCTGGTTGACAGAACCCTTGCTGGTTTTTACAGCTGGATGTTATCTGTGTTCCTTTCCAGGTCTGGTGTTGTAGGCTGGGGAGCCAAGCTTGGGGTTTAGACCCCACACTTCTCAGTGAATACCACCCCCTGATCCTGAAATATCCTTCCAAGACTTCAGATGCCACCCATGGAAACCCAGCCAGCCCTCCCATGTCTCCTTTGTACTCCCTACCAGTCATGTTGCCCTAAAGTGTTTTCTTCTGTCTGTCTGTGGTTACAAGGCTTCTCTCCAGCTAGTGTTCAGTTGGTTATTCAAGATGGATTTCTCTACAATTTAGTTGTAGTTCCAGATTTGTCCTGGGAGAAGGTTAGTTTAGCTTTCACTTACTCCTCCATCATCTTGGAACCAGGTCTTGTTTTCTTATTCATTCAGCCACTGTTTTCTTTTTATTGGAGCATTTAACCCACTTGCATTTAAAGTAGTTGTTGATAGATATATATTTATTGCCATTTTGTAATTCATTTTTTTAAATTTTCTCTTAAAGAAGTTCCTTTGAGCATTTCTTGTAATGCTGGTTTGGTAGTGGTGACCTTCCTTAGTTTTTTCTTATATGGGAAGCTCTTTATCTGTCATTCAGTTCTAAATGATAGCTTTGCTGGGCCATCTTGGTTGTAGGTCCTTGCTTTTCATCACTTTGAATATTTTTTGCCAATCCTTTCTGTCCTGAAAATGGTCTGTTGAAAAATCAACTAACAGTCTTATGGGAGCTCCCTCATATGTAACTAACTTCGTTTGTCTTGTTTTTAAGATTCTCTCTTTGTCTTTATCTTTGCCATTTTAATTGTGATGTGTCTTATTGTGGGTCTTTTTGAGTTTATTTTATTTGGGACTCTCTGCACTTCCTGGCTTGTAGTCTATTTCCTTCACTGGGTTAGGGAAGTTTTTTGCCATTATTTCTTCAAATAGGTTCTCAGTTCCTCACTGTGTCTCTTCTCTTTCTGGTACCCCTATGATGCAAATGTTGGTTTACATTTGATATTGAATAAAGGTTCTTTAAACTATTTTCATTTTAAAATTTTTCTGCTCCAATTGAGTGTTTTCTACCCTACCTTCCAAATTTCTGATTCAATCCTCTGCTTCATGTAACCTGCTGTTGATTCCTTGTAGGGTATTCTTCCTTTCAGTTGTTGATTTCTTCATTTCTAACTGGTTCTTTTTGTGTCCTTTTTTATGCTGTTGAAGTTCTCACTAAGTTCCTTGAACATCAATAAAACCATTGTTTTGAACTATGTATCTGGTAATTTGCTTGCCTCCATTTCATTTAGGTCTTTTTCTTGAGATTTCTCCTGTTCTTTCATTTGAGTTATGTTTCTTTATCTCCCTATTTTAGCTACCTCTGTGTTTGTTCCTGTGTGTTTCGTAGATCGGCTATTTCTCCTAGTATTGGTGGGGCAGCCTTATGTAGTAAGTGTTCTGTGGGACTCAGTGGCACAGCCTCCCAAGTCACCCAAACTAGGACTTCCAGGTGTGCCCCCATGTGGGCCATGTGCATCCTCCTGTTGTGGTTGAGCTTAGTTTGCTACTGACACATCAATGGGAGGGATTGACCCACCAGGCTGATCTGTGAGGAGTGGCCACACCTGTGGCAAAGGAGTTGCAATACTGGGGTCTGCCCCACAGAGCAGGAATGGGGCTATGATGCCCACTGAGTCTGACCCTTGAGTGTTTCACTCATGGAGGTGGTTAGGGAGTTATCTAGCATGAGCTGAAGCTTGCCATTATGTCCTGGCTCTGGGGCACCTACCATGAGCTACAAAGTTACCCGTTATTTGTGCTGGGTTTGGAGATGCCCAGGAGAGAGGAGCAGGCTCTTTTAAATTTCTTTTGCCTCTGTGGTGATTTCCTCTCATTCATTACTACTTTTTCTGTCTCTTACCATTACCACCCACTTTCTCTTCTTCTCTTTTGCAGAAAACAACAGTGGCTGGCCTGGCTGGTTTCTGACTCCAGGATATCTGCTGGGCATGTGCTCTTCTCCAACCTGGGATGGTTGAAATGCACCCCAGCACAATCCAAGCTGAGGAGCTGTGTCCTGGGCCATGGTAGGTTCTGGGACCAGGGATGAAATAACTGTCCCTGGATAAGGAAATGGGCTGGAGAAACTGCTACTGGAGATGTGGAGGAATACCCACCATCTATTTTGGTTTTATTTTATTAACTTTTTATTATAGATAATGCCAACCATACATAAAAGTAGACAGTATTGTTTAATGAATTCCTATATACCATCACATAGCCCCCTAACCATCAACCAATAGCCCTTCCTACCCTATCCACACCTTGACTCTTTCCCCTTTTTATTATTTTGAAGTAAATGCAACATATGATATTATTTCATTCATAAGCACTTCAGCAAAGATCTAAAAAAAAATCGATGTTTTTAAAACATAGCCACAATAAGGTATTAAACATAATTCCTTATTTTCATCAACTATCTAACTGTCCACCCCAAAAAGTCTTTTTTTTATAGTTTATTTGAACTGGATTCAAGTAAGTCCTACTCTTTTGATGTATCATTGCTGCATCTTCCCCATCTTTTTGCTCGTGTAATATTTGTTGAGAAAATGCTTGTGGAGTTCTCTCCATCTGCCTTTGACTAATGGCACGTCCATGGTGGTGTATGACATGTTTCTCTGTTCTGTGTATTTTCTCCCAACTGGAATTTGGATCCATAGGACCAGCATTTTCAGGCTTATAATAGAGTGTGCTTCTAATACAGGGTCTGGCAAACTTTTCCTTGGAGAAATATGCAGTAAATATTTTCAGCTTTGCAAACCATATAGGTCTCTGCAGCTACTCAAGTGAAAGCAGCTATAGACAATGGACAAATGAATGGCTGAGGCTGAATTATAAATGAGTTATAATGAGACTTCAGTTATAAAAATTTACAGTTTCCAGCCCTTTACTATTAATCACAATAACAGAAAAAGTCAAGTCCCCTTTCAGACTTTGGCCAACACAGGCCAGTGCCTACTGGAAATGACATCCCATAGGAGGATGCAGAAGACATCCTTTCCTACCCCATACAGAAAGTACATGGAGTCCTCAAAGTTCTTTTCCCATTTCTCAAATAAATCTGATGCACCGCTGCCAGAAGAAACCCCAGGAAGAAAAGACCTATTTTCTGGACAAGAGCAAAGCTATGGCCTAGGTAAGAGGCTCTCTTGAGTAAATTGGCACTGATGACAGAGTGGAGAGAATAATCCCCTGGTCTTGTCTCCTGTGCTGTGTAGTGGGCTGGGGGTAAACTAGTTAAGGGTTCTATTGGCTCCAGCTCTAGTTCCTACGAGTCTTGGCCTTACCAGGGTCATTCCGCCAATCACAGGCACTCAGGCCAGGACATGTACTCCCAGGGCTGCACTCCAGGGGCACTTGGACTGCTACTTCTTTGGAGTAGTAGTAATCAACCTCTTTGGTGGCTCGGTGGGTTTTTACCTGGTATTCTTCCTGAGTGGGGAGTTCTGTTTTCCTACCACATTTCCTTTAGTCTTACCCCCTCCACCAGCTTCTTGGGTGGCCCAGTGAGCCCAGCTCTCCTTTGTCTGCAACCTGTACCCTATCATCAACATAAACCATGGGAAGCCTGGGCTGCCAAAGGAAGCTTAAGGAGAGGACTGGATGAGTTGTCACCAGTAGGCTCCAGGATATTCCTGGGGTGTATCTGCCCAGGTGCTGCGGTTGCTAAGGACAAGCAGAGTCCATGTGGACACACAGTGGGCAGGGACCATGCAGTGCCCTCTTTCCTGGGGGAAGCTAGGTCTAGAGGTGAAGGAAAAGTCCAAATCATACACTTGTCCATTTCCTGA
Source organism: Tonatia bakeri (assembly GCA_004024845.1). NCBI lineage: Eukaryota > Metazoa > Chordata > Mammalia > Chiroptera > Phyllostomidae > Tonatia > Tonatia bakeri. The sequence goes on from PVIA01011257.1 coordinate 42,148, forward strand.
ACCCTCTGGACACCCCAGTGTCATAGTTCCTCACAAAAACATTCCAGGCCAAGCAGAAGGAGTGTTGGAGTCCATCTTTGCATAGCCTCCAAGATGATGCCTCACATCTTATACCTAAGTCCTTTACTTCTCTGAGCCTCAGTTTCTTCACCTGTGAAGTGGAGAGTGTCTTTGCCTGAAAGCTGTCATGAGGGTGAGTGAATAGACGTGTGTGCAATGACAGATCCTAGCTCCTAAACTGCATGCCTGTGCAGCTCTCTAGGATGCACTAGGAAAGGAGAGGCCCTAGTACTGGCCAAACCTGGTGCCACCCAGCTTCCAGCAGAAGGAAAGTGCTGCTACAAAGGGGAAAATGGATGTGGGCATTTTCCTTCTGTCAGGGGCCTGAATTCAAGCATTAGTCTTTCCTTGACCTGCTTTCACTGCTGGGTCTCACTTGTACCAAGGTGACCTATGTGAGGAGAGCTCTGGACTTGGAGGTCAGAGCCATTCATAAGGCAATTTTGCTGTGTCCCTGTAGGCCTAAGGCCAGGAGTTGGCCTGAGTGCATCTAAAGGGAGGAGGCAGCCCCATGTGGCTTGGGCCTGGGTTCTTCTTCAGAGGAAACTGAGTGGGTGGCTGTGGAGCTGTGGACCACAGGCTTTCTACCAAGATCCACTTGGCTGAGATTTGGAAGGCAAGACTGGGGCTCTCGGTGTCCCCAGAAGCTTAGCCCATACCTTTCTTTCTGTAGTACCTACAGATCTGGGTGGGACTTTGGAACCCTGACGTCTGTGGTGATAATTGTTATGGCTGGGCATTACCCCAGCAGAGCACTCACTTACCTGGGGCACTGTATGCTTGGTGTGTACGTGGCTCATAATTGTTCTGCTTATCCAAACTTGTAAATAAGAGACAGAGGTTCATGGAGACCTCTCAGGGTGAGCAGAGAGCCCCAGAGCCAGGTTTATGACCTGTACATGAGTATCCATTCCTGCTTGGATCCTGTTCAGGTAAAATGTGAGTTCTCTTGTTTCAGCATAACTCAATCTGAATAATTTTGAATGTCAGGAACCTCTCATAACTGAACTCATCATTGCACAATAAACCATTGAAGTGAACCCCTTCTAGTCCCTCCCTCCCTGACCCTGAGTAAAGAAGGGACAAGGGTACCTTTCTAGCTCACCAGGAAGCCAAGAAGCCTGTGCTGTGTGCTCTGAATCCCTGATGGCTCCCTCCTGCAGCCATAGGACAGCAACTCTGATCTTCTGTATGTATGAGCCAGACTTTACTCTTGGCCAAAGGGAAACCTAAGGAAGTCAAGGAACTGCAGAAGTGCCTGGGAGGAGAATGAATGCTGACTCTGGATATCTGTACTCCCTGGGCACCCTCAGGTTGAGTGAGTCTGGAAACAGGTGACCTGGGGTGCACTTCCTGCAGCAGAGAACAGGCGGGGGTGGGGGGTGGCTGATTAGGCTGTGGGGTCTGGAACTCTCATTCTTTTATCAAAAAACTGCCATGCTCCCCAGTAGAAAGAACTGAAAATTATCAAATTCAATTCTATTGATTTCCTTTCAGAGCACATTTAATTTTCACCAAATGAAAAATACCCTTGAATAGGGTGTTGTGCCATGTGGAGCTGCACTTGGGCCCCACCAGGTGCTTTAGAGGGAAAGGAATAGCAGCTGCAGAGCCCTGCCTTGGAGATAAGGAGGAGGAGCCTAGCTCAGTGGACATGTTCAGAGACCAAAAGACCACTAGGCTTTCCTGTCTCCAGGACACACCTAGGAAAGTTTAACCTGGTATGACCCAAGGAGGCTAGTGCTTTGCCTTAAGAGCAGCATTAGGAAGAATATGACCCAGGGTGGGAAATGAGTGATGCCCACGGATGCTGGAGGTGGGCAGGCCAAACATGAACAAAGCCAGTGCAATCATATGGCTTAGAACAAAGACAAAGCATGAAGAAGGATCTCCCCATGGGTTGTGCTAGCTGCCCTCATAGCATCCCTAATTTCCAGATATCCTGTCAACTACCATCAACGATCCCTGGTCATCAGGTTCTGATGTGGCAGACGACGACCCAGTCACCTCCCAGCAAGCATGGCTGGACACAAACACAGTCCCTTTTAGCCTAGTGGAAAATAAAGGGAACATCAAATGAGAAAGGACAAGACCCAGTGGTGGGGCCATGCCAACACAGACCAGCAGCCTGAAATAGCTCCTTGGTGAAGTGATACTTACAAGGGTGAAGGGTGGAATGGGGATTAGTAAGGAAGAAGCAACAGGAATGAGTCTCTGAGGCTAAAGACACCTGCTGTGCACAGCAAGACTGATAGACCCTGTGTGGCAGGCAAGGAAGTCAGGAGAGAGCAGTAAAGCAGGGCCACCTGACTCCAGCTGAAAGAAGGCCACCTGGGGGAGGTAAGTAGAGTCATGTATCCTTTGTGTCCAGTGAAGCTAACCCTCACTGACACTTTTGTACCCTAGTTTTTATTATGGAAGTATCAAACACAGAAGTTGGAAAAATTGAAAGAGTAGTTCAAGCACACCCAGACTGAACAACTTTTAAAATTCTTAATTTTTGCCATGCTTTTCTCTTCTCTATTCCTGTCTCTCTCTCATTGTACACACACATATACACAAAATGCACAGGCATTTTTACTAAATAATTTGAAAATAATGTGCAAATATCATGACATTTCACCCCTAAATATTTCAGCTTGCATCACATAGAAGTGAGAACATTTCCTAAAATAATCACGAATCCATATCTAAGAAATATCTAAGAAAATTAAGAATGATTCCAAAATAATCATGCAATCTTCACACAATATTCAGATTCCCCAAGTCAACTCAAGAATCTACTTTATGGCTTTTAAAAAAGTTCAGATAACTCTGGGACCATGATACCATTTAGTTATGCCTCTGTGGTCTTCTCTTGTGGGAACAGCCCTTCCAGTATGTAGCCTTTTTGAAGAATCCAGGCCCATTGTCTCATGGACAAGACCTGCCTGACTGTTTGTTTCCTCTGGGTGTTATTGAACTTTCTGCTCTGTCCTCTATAAACTAGAAGTTAGGACTAGTGACCTGATTAACTACTTCTTAGACCATTTGAGACTATCCTATTGGCAGACATTTCCTTGTTTTTTTTTTCTTTTTTTTTAATTTAAATGAATGTTCAAGTACAGTTTTCTCCCCCTTACTCCCAATCAAGCCCTCCCACCCCCCCTCCCTACCTACCTCCCATTACCACCCTCCCCCTAGCTTTTATCCATGTGTCCTTTAACTTTAATCCTATAAAGCCCTCCCCCTCTCCCCCGAAATCCCTCTTCTCTCTCCTCTGGTCATTCTCCACCTGTCCTCTATTAGAGTGTCTTTGACTACACCCTCCTTCTTTCTTTGTTTTGTTGTTTAGGTTCCTGTTAAAGGTGAAATCATATGGTATTTATCCTTCACTGCCTGGCTTATTTCGCTTAGCATAATGCTTTCCAGTTGCATCCATGATGTTGCATAGGGTAGGAGGTCCTTCTTTCTTTCTGCTGCATAGAATTCCATTGTGTAAATGTACCATAGTTTTTTGATCCATTCA
>PVIA01011258.1:0-19975 GCA_004024845.1 Tonatia bakeri
CTCTCCCCTCTTTTCTTTTCTTTTCTTCTCGACAGAGAGGAAGGGAGGGAGAAAGAGAGGGAGAGAGACATCTATTATCTATTTGTGAGAGAAACATCACCCAGCTGGGGACCTGGCCTGCTGTCTGGCATGTGCCCTGACTGGGAATCAAACTGGTGACCTTTTGGTTTGCAGGCTAGCACTCATCCACTGATCCATACCAGCCAGAGCTGAACATTCTTAAATCAATAATAATAATAGTCATAATAGCTAATATTGGGTGATTATTAGTATGCCAGGCACATTATCTCATTTATCTTCACAGCACTCTGCTCTTCAGCTGGTACTAATACTTCAATTTTAAAGATAAGAAAACTGAAGATAAAAAAATTAAGGGAGTTGCCAAAGATCACAGAGCTAGTAAATGGCAGATTAGGAATTAGATTTAGAAATAAATGTAATTGGAAAAACCTAAGCAAGATCCCTTTCTTCTGCAGGGAGGGAGCCTGGAGATGGGGGAAGGAGGGCAGAAATTGATGGTGGAATTGACCAGAAGACCAGATTTTAATCTGTGTCTTTATTTGTAGATTTTCCTCTCTCAAATATTTACACTGTATATGGGGAATGAATTTGAATATTAGCATAATGCTAAATATGAAGTTTGAATTGAGTAAATTACAATATTCATATTGTATATAATTGTACAGGGAGCAGTGCTTGGGAAAATGATTATAACAAGCAATTGTTACATTTGTAAGCTTCCAGAAAATGATCATTTTAACAGTGGAAATGGTTATTTATATTCATATATACTGCAAATGTTATTACAACAGACTTTAGAGGATTAAGTCATTTTTTTACACTGCAGTTTTTTAAATTATATTTTATTGATTATGCTATTACAGTTGCCCCAATTTTTCCCCTTTGTCCCCCTCCACCCAGCAACCCCCACTCCCTCAGGCAATCCCCACACCATTGTTAATGTCCATGGGTCACGCATTTAAGTTCTTTGGCTTCTCCATTTCGCACACTGTGCTTTACATCCCCATGGCTATTCTGTAACTACCTATTTGTACTTCTTAATCCCCTCACCTCTCCACCATTCCCCTGCACCCACCTCCCATCTGGCAACCATCAAAACACCATATCCATGATTCTGTCTCTGTTCTTATTTGCTTAGTTTGTTTTTTAGATTGAGTTGTTTATATATGTGTATGTATTGCCATTTTATTATTCATAGTTTTGATCTTCTTTTTCTTAAATGAGACCGTTTAATGTTTCTTTTAATAATGGTTTGGTGATGAGAACCCCTTTAGGTTTTTCTTGTCTGGGACATTGTTTATCTGCCCTTCCATTCTAAATGATAGCTTCATTGAGTAGAGCAATCTTGGCTGTAGGTCCCTGCTTTTCATGACTTTGAATATTTCTTGCCAATCCCTTCCAGCCTGCATAGTTTCTTTTGAGAAGTTAGCTCAGAGTCTTATGGGAACTCTCCTATAGGTAACTACTTTTCTCTTGCTGCTTTTAAGATTCTCTCTATACCTTTAACCTTTGGCATTTTAATTATGATGTGTCTTGGAGTGGGCCTCTTTGCTTCGGTCCTGTTTGGGACTCTGTGCTTCCTGGACTTGCATGTCTATTTCCTTCACCAAGTCAAGGTAGTTTTCTTCCATATTTTTTTCAGATAGGTTTCCAATTTCTTGCTCTTTCTCTTCTCCTTCTGGCACCCCTATGATACGACTGTAGGACCTCTTGAAGTTGTTCCAGAGGCTGCTTACATTATCCTCATTTTTTTGGATTCTTTTTTTCTTCTTTTGTTCTGATTGGTTGTTTCTTGCTTCCTTATGTTCCAAATCATTTATTTGACTCTCAGCTTTATTCACTCTACTGTTGTTTCCTTGTAAATTGTTCTTTATTTCAATTAGTGAATCCTTCATTTCTGACTGGATCTTTTTAATGCTGTGGAGGTCCTCACTAAGTCCCTTGATCATCCTTATAACTCGGTGTGTGATAGATTGCTTATCTCCATTTCATTTAGCTTTTTTCCTGGAATTTTGATCTGTTCTTTCATTTGGGCCATGTTTCTTTGTCTCCTTCTTTTGGCAGCCTCCCTGTGTTTGTTTCTATGTATTAGGTATAGCTGCTGTAACTCTGTGTCTTGGTAGTGTGGCTTAATGTAGCAGGTGCCCTGTAGGGTCCAGTGGCACAGCCTTCCCTATCACCCAAGTTGGGTACTCGAGATACTTCCTTCATGTGGGTTAAGCACACCCTACTGTTGTAGTTGAGCCTTGGTTGCTATTTACAGGTCAATAGGAGGGTTTTACCCAGGCCGGTCAGCTGCGAGGACTGGCTGTGGTGACCACTGGCCATCAACCTCCACCTCTGTGGAGGATCAGCTGTGTGGGGACAGGGTGGTGGTGCTCCAGTGTGGTCTGTGGCTGTCCACTGATTGCATAGGCTCTGGGATTTCCTGGATAGTGCAGGGTGAGGTCAGCCCCCACCTATCTTTTGCTTGGAGCACCCTGCCTTAGTTGTAAAGCAATCTGAGATGGTTGCTACTTGTGCTGGGCTTGGAGATTCCCAGGTGAAGACCAGCTATGACTCTAATCTGGCTGCCACTATAGGGCTCACTGAAGGCAACTGTTGCTTGTTTGAAGGATTTAGGAACCAAGACCAGCTATTTTTATGGAAAAGCAGCCTCGGTGTACCCGTAAGCTGGGTGGGGTAGAGCCTCTGTGGATCTCCAAGGTGGGTCACACAGTGTTAGCCAGGTCGATGGAGTCTCAGATATGGCAACAGCCTACCGGCTCTGTGTTTGTGGAGGGCTCAGCAAAGTGACAGTGGCCTTTGCTCACCCTGATTCCAGACACGTTAGTCTCTCCTTATATACTGCTGGTGCCCTTCAAGCCGCCACCCTTGTGCTGGAGCTGAGGGATGAGTCTGAGTAGATAAGTCCGTGTGTGGGTTCCCTAAGAGGGACTACTTAGGGCTCCATCAGCCTCCTCCACAGACTCAGTCCCCGCTAGTTTTTTGCAGCCAGAAGTTGTAGAGACTTATCCTTCTGGCACTGCAATCCTGGGCTGGGGGGCCTGGTGTGGGTCTGGGACTTCTTGCTCCCCAGATATCCCTTCCGAATTTCTATCCATGTGGGTGTGGGGTCAGCCCATTCTGCATCTGTGTCCCTCCTATCAGTCTGGATGGATGTGCTGTCTTCAATTTAGTAGTTGTCAGATTTTCATTCAACTTGATTTCTGATGTTCCTGAGTGATGGTTGTTCTATTTTAGTTGAAATTTTGATATGGTTATTATGCAAAGAGGCATGCTGTGTCTGCTTCCGTCACCATCTTGACTGGATGTCCTGGGCATAATTTTTAATGCTTAATTAGAATTAGTTGAGGCCCTGGCTGGCATAGCTCAGTGGACTGAGCACGGGCTGCAAACCAAAGCATTGCAGGTTCGATTCCCAGTCAGGGCACATGCCTGGGTTGCAGGCCATGGCCCCCAGCAACCGCAAATTGATGTTTCTCTCTCTCTCTCTCTTTCTCCCTCCCTTCCCTCTCTAAAAATAAATAAATAAAATCTTTAAAATAAATAAATAAATAAAATAAAATAGACGCTATTCAATCATAAAAAAAAAAAGAATTAGTTGAAAAGTAGAATTTATTTTGAGGTTTGCTTTTTAGTCTTTTCCCCCCAGAGAGTACATCTATAGAAAAGGTTATCCAAGTTCTATTTATTTTGGGGGGAGGGGTGGTGCAGTGCCATATAATAAATTTGTGAGCTTCTCTCTCTCTCTGTCTCTGTCTCTTTCTGCCTCTCTCCCTCTGTCACCCCTCCCCTCGCCCTTCCTCTCTCGATTGATGATTTCTTTCAGATACATACATGAATGTTTATATGAATATGTAAAAATGTTTTTAATTTTCTGTTATTCTTTAAGAGTTTTTCTCATATCTTTCTGTTTGGCTATATAAATGTTCTTTATAGACAAGTGTGTTTTTAAGAAAAAACTATTATATTCACTACTTAAGAAAAAGCTATTATGTTCATTACTTAGTCTTTTGCAGATAGGATGTATAGCTCTGTCATTGTTGGTATGTAATAAATGAATTTTTCTGAAATCTGTGTTGCAGTATTTTAGCACTTGTGTTAGCAGTGCCTTCCGGTACTGTGTTGAAAACAAGAAATATGTTCTACAAAGCACATTTTTCAAATAGCATTTGAGTTTTTAAATTAAAACAGAAACTGGGGATAAGACTGTCACTGGACTCATGCAAAATATTTTTGTTAGTTCATTTTTTCCAAAGTTGTAAAAGGTAGGTTTGCAATATAAAGTTGGTAGGAAGTCAGCAACTTATTTGTAATTCCTAGAAGAAAAAAAATTATTTTCTCCCAAGAAGAAATTTCTGAATAAATAAATTTTAGATAATGCACTAATTTCATAGTCAGGTTTGTAGAAAAATTCATTCGTTGTGAAAACAGAAAAAAAAGAAAAAAACTAGAACTTTCTCCTTGGGTTCCTTGTCTCAATTCTGACTTGCGCTCAGTCCTTTGTTCTCTGTGAAGATCCATTTCCTTTGACAGTGCATCCCGTTTTGGATGTCGACCCTAGTCAGAGCTCTGTGGTGCCAGAAGAAAATAAGTTCCTTCATCCTCTTTTGCCATTTCTTTTAGCCCCTTATTTATCTTAACTTGTGGTCATTTGAGACCGGAACGATGTTTGTGAACAATTGATAATTACAGCATGTGTTTGAGGTCTGAGGAACCCCAGAGGGAAGCAATATCATTTTAGTCTTGGGGTTTCATCTTCCTGGGGCCCACTTGGTCTAAGGAAACTTACCCTTACTTCAAAGAATTAAAATAACAAATTTTGTAATTACAAAGGTAAGTTTTAGATACCTCAGAGTTTTAAGGATATTTACTGATACTGAGAATACACATCTATATTACTCATGCTTTATCCATCAACCGATGTTTAAACTACAGTTTCCTACACAGCAAGTTATTTTCAGGAGGAAATCTGTGTGAACCAGTCTCTGGCCATATTTTTTTTTTGAGTTTTTTTTAATTTATTTTTTTAATATATTTTATTGATTATGCTATTGCAGTTGTCTCATTTGCCCCCTTCACTCCCCTCCACCCTGCACACCCTTTCCTACCCACATTCCCCCGCTTTAGTTCATATCCATGTGTCATAAGTTCTTTAGCTTCTACATTTTTCTTTCTTTTTTTTTTTTTTTAAGATTTTATTTATTTTTACAGAGGGAGGAAGGGAAGGAGAAAGAGAGGGAGAGAAACGTCGATGTGTGAGAGAGACATCGACCAGTTGCCTCTCAAACACTCCCAACTGGGGACTGGGCCCCGTAACCCAGGTCCCATGTGCCCTGACTGGGAATTGAAATAGCAGCCTTTCGGTTCTCAGGCCAGCACCCAATCCACTGAGCCACACCAGCCAGGGCAGCTTCTACATTTCCCATACTGTTCTTGCCCTCCTCCTGTCTATTTTCTCCCTACCATCTATGCTACTTATTTTCTGTACCTTTACCCCTGCCTCCTTCTCCCACTCCCCTGTTGCTAACCCTCCATGTGATCTCCATTTCTGTGGTTCTGTTCCTGTTCTAGTTGTTTGCTTAGTTTGCCTTTGTTTTAGTTTTAGGTATGGTTGTTAATAATTGTGAGTTTGCTGTCATTTTACTATACATGTTTTTATCTTCTTTTTCTTAGATAAGTCCCTTTAACATTTCATAGAATAAGGGCTTGGTGATAATGAACTCCTTTAACTTGACCTTATCTAAGAAGCACTTTATCTGCCCTTCCATTCTAAATGAAAGCTTTGCTGGATAGAGCAATCTGGGATGTAGGTCCTTGCCTTTCAGGACTTGGAATACTTCTTTCCAGCCCCTTCTTGCCTGCAAGGTCTCTTTTGAGAAATCAGCTGACAGTCTGATGGGAACTCCTTTGTAGGTAACTGTCTCATCTCTTGCTGCTTCCAGGACTCTCCCCTCCATTTTAATCTTGGGTAACTTGATGATGATGTGCCTTGGTGTGTTCCTTCTTGTGTCCAACTTCTTTGGGACTCTCTGAGCTTCCTGGACTTCCTGGAAGTCTATTTCCTTTGCCAGATTAGGGAAGTTCTCCTTCATTATTTGTTCAAATAAGTTTTCCACTTGTTGCTCTTCCTCTTCCCCTTCTGGTACCCCTATAATTCAGATGTTGGGATGTTTTAAGATGTCCTGGAGGTTGCTAACCCTTTCCCCATTTTTTTGAATTCTTGTTTCTTCATTCTTTTCTGTTTGGTTGTTTCTTTCTTCCTTTTGGTCCACTCCGTTGATTTGAGTCCGAGTTTCCTTCACTATTGGTTCCCTGTGCATTTTCTTTCATTTCATTTAGCGTAGCCTTCATTTTTTCATCTAATTTTTGACCAAATTCAACCAATTCTGTGAGCATCCTGATAGTGCTTTGAACCATGCATCTAGTAGGTTGTCTATCTCTTTGTCACTTGTATTTGTTCTGGACTTTGATCTGTTCTTCCATTTGTGCCTTTTTTTTTCTTGGTGCACCTGTTATGTATGAGGAGAGGAGCCTTATGTGTTCACCAGGGCGGGTCAACCCAGTAGCTGGGTTGTGAGGCTGTATGTGGGGGCGGGGTCGGAGAGAGAACAATGGCGCTTGCTCCGCTCTCTGCCGGATTTCAGTTACTTCCCTTGCTTCCCACAAGCAAACTGTGCTCTTCTGGTGCAGATTCCCGTGTGGGTGGGTTTGTGTACATTCTAGGACCCTGTGGGTCTCTCCAACAAACTCTCCTGTGAGGCTGGGAGTTTCTCCTGGCACCTCAACCCCTACAGGTGTTTTCAATTGGTGTTTTGAGGCTTTATTTCCCCATGCTGGGACCCTGGGTTACGCTGTCTGTCTCGCTCCCCAGTTTTGCCTGGTTTATCTGTGCTCAAATATGGGACCACCCGGTCAGCCATCCACCTTGCATGCCACACCCTGCTCCACAATTGTGGCCTCACTGGGTCTGCCAGCTGCTGCCTGCTCTCTCAGGGTCTGCCTGCTGCCGTCTTGTGTACCTGGTGTCAGTCAGCTGCTGCCTTGTTTTATCTGGCCGGTACCTTGTTTGTACCCAGCGGCAGCGCTGAACTCTCGCTTAACTGTTAAGGAGTAGTTACATTTATGCAAACCTAAAATTACATTCAGCCACAAGGCTGATGTGGCCCCCGGTGAAAATGAGTTGGATACTCCTGCTCTACAGATTTACCTACTCTGGGCACTTCATATATGATTCATTAATTGAATCATAAATATCAATATTTGGTCTTTTATGACTGTTCTTTCACTCTTTATAATATTTTCAAGATTCATCCATGTTTTAGATATGGCTGAAAAAATACTTATATTCCATTTTGTGACTATAACACATTTTATTTATTCGTTCATCAGTTGATAGACATTGGGTTGTTGCCACTTTTTGGTTATATAGGTAAGACAGATGAGGTGCTTAGCCCACAAAATAAGAATACTTAGGGTTGTGCAAGTACAAAATTTAAATAGGTACTTACTCTCAGGGTTGTGCAAGTGAAGGGTCACTTGATTGACCCTGAGAGTGAGTGCTACCTTAAATTTTGCACCTGGGAGCTACAGGTGTCCCACCATAGTCCTGGCTGTGCATTGGCTCTGATAATACTCTCCTTCATCTTCACTGAATACCAGCCACTTTTGAAACCTGAGTTAAAAAGTATGCTTTGCTCTTTGTTGCTTTCCTGTTCAACAGCTTTGAGTGTTCTATTAACCATCAAAGACTGACTTGTGATTCTAGCTTTATTTCTGGTTAGGTTTTTACTATCTTATCCTTTTATCCAGTCTAAATTACTTTCTGTTCACTCAACATGTCAAAATCTTTCCTGTTTTCCTGACCTTACCCATGACATTTTTCACCTGGAACTGATAATATTGAACAAAATCTATTGGTAGTGGCATCGATCAAGATGAACGAACTCTTTGACCCTATGGCATGAATCTTGTTTAGACTCCTAAAGTTCTCAAAAATGACAGCTAGCCTCCTTCCTCTTTAGGTCACAGATATTTTCTAGGCGACTAGTTAGGAACTTTAGGTTTCTTACTCAGAATGCTGAAAGCTGTAAGTGTCCCTCGTCAGGACGAATTCCACAGTTATTGGTTCAAATTGTTCTTTTTTTCCTGTAGTTTCCTCAAAGTGCTTTGCTCAGTTGTTGCTGAACAGCACTCAAAGGGAGTCTGTCTTAACATTATGCAACTGATTTGTTTGTACCAACCTCTGAGATAAAGCCATGTAAGTTAGAAGCCATTAAAATCTAAAAACAAGTCATAGTAATGCATGTACATTGTTCAAAAGTGAAATAATATTTTAAAGCTTATAAAGAAAAACGTCATTCTTTTGCCCTACTCTTCTTTGTATACCTCCAATTCTTGTTTTTCAGACCATTTTTAAATGTTGGTGTTTAGTGGGGGGCAGGGCAGTATTTACCTTCACATATGTTTCCAAATGATATGCTTTAACTGTTATTTCCTATACTTCCTCCCTCTACTCAAACACACACATTTTTCTCTCCCAATGTGTATATACTACAATTTTTGGTTAAAGCAGTTGTGGTAAGCAGAATAATGTGTCCCACTCACCTCTCTGCCTGTTCCCCACCCCTTGACCCCAGATATCTACCTTTTAGTTCTTGGAACCTGTATATTCCCTTACAGTACAAAAGGGAATTAAAGCTGCATATGGAATTAAGGTTGCTAATCAGATGGTTTTAAAATAGGGAGATTATGCCAGATTATCCAGATGGATTCAGTGTAATTAAAAAGCTTGTTAAAAGTGGAAGAGGGAGGCAGAAGATAAGTTATATGAGAAAAACTCAGTCTCTGTTCCTGGTTTTGAATATGTTGGAAAAAGCACTATGATCAGAGGCATGCAAGTGCCCTTTAGAATCTGAAAAAGGCAAGGAAACAGATTCTCCCTTGGAGCCTCCAGAAGGGAACACCTTACTGAAAGTGAGGGTCCTTATGATATTGATTAAATTTAGCTTTAAATCCTAGCTCTAGAAGTCACCCCTCTATATATATACACACACGAATATGGTATTTTTTTCAGAGACCTAGCCTTTCTCCCTTATAGTCAGCAACACCTGAGGCAGCAGAAGGCAGTAGTCCAGACCTGCCTGACTAGTGATCACAAGGTCTGGACCTCCCACAGGCTAAAGATAACATCTTGACCTAAGTTGTGTTTCAGCTCCTGAGTCCCAAAGTGGAACAACCCCCAGGCTACTTTCTCATGAAATCGGTCATCGGGACATCTGAAAAGGCCTCTGTACTGTCCTCAAGACCTGAAGAAATGTTTTATTACCTTTACCTCACTCCAACCAATCAGCTCCCAGCATGACCCTGAACCCTCCTAACCCACAGTATCTTGTGATTTTGCCTTATATAATCTGTAGTCTATTCGACCTTGAAGAAGTTTAGGCTTTTGAGCATTAGCTTCCCAATTCTCCTGGGTAGCACTATTCATAATAAAATAGCCAAAATTTCTCCACTGCAGTTTGCAGTGTTTAGTGTTTGGCTCTGCTGGGGCTGCATGGATGAACTCTTTCTGTTCATTAACATTACCAGCACCATGATTTTATTCCATGAGAGCATATTGGACTTTTAACCTATGGAAGCGTAAGGTAAAAAATTTGTGTTGTTTTAAGCCACTAAATCTGTGGTAGTTTGTTACTGCAGCATGGAAAACTAATACCTCTGTACAATAATACTTACATGATTTTGTAAGTATTATTCATAACTAAGTCATGGAGTAATTAATACATTTCACTTCTTACACAGATTTTGTTTTTCCTAGTATTAGTAACTTTGTTTGTTTAGTGCTTTGGAAGTAATTCTTAAAGTTACTTGTAACTATATTGGGTAAAAGCATAGAGCTAAGTGTCAAGACTTAGGTTTCAATGTCAGCTAAGTCTCTTTGTGATCATAGGCAAGTTACTTGTATTCACATATTTTTATTATTGATTTGAGAGAGAGGAAGGGGGAGAGAGAAATGTTGATTTGTTGTTCCAATTAGTTGTGCATTTATTGGTTGCTGTTACTTTTTTAAAAAAAATTTTTATTCAATGATCTCTGAACTTTTTCTTGGCCTCCCATCCCTCAAGGGATACCCCACTTCTACTGACTTTAACAACTCATAACTTTGGTGTCATTGACCTCAGACACCACTTTGCTGTCCACAATCCTGTAGGTGGCGGCTCTTGTCCAGGGCATCATCGAGAAGGCAGTGGTAGGTGGCGATTCAGACTCCACCTTGACCTTGATGTTCAGCAGAGCCTCGTACTTCTGGGCCTGGTACTGACCCTCTGCCCAGGTCTGGGCCAGCTTAAGAGCATCCTGTTGAGCTGTTCTACCTGCATGGCATTGGTTGCTTCTTGTATGTATCCTGACCTGAGATCAAACCCACAACCTTGACGTGTTGGGACTACGTTCTGACCAACCGAGCACCTGGCCAGGGCCTTAGGGCTTATACATACATATATATACATATGGTCTATCTAAAAAAAGCCCAACCATTGTTAATATAACAAGAACTGCTTGTGTGACATCAGTGTAACCTGACAGCCAAGGAGAGTGGACTGGAATGTGCATGCGTGAACAATGATGACAACCTCACTGTACTCGTCAGTGGGGGTGGTAGACGCCGTTGAAAGAGCATGTGTATTGTGTGGTCATCACATTCAAAATGACTGAGTAGAGCAACAGATATGCATCAGATTTTGCGTTAAGCTTGAACATTCTTCTGCAGAAACAATTAGGATAATTCAGAGGACTGCATCTGGTGATTGACAGCTTCATTAAAGCCACATGCCTGCTCATGTATCATGTCTCATGCAGAGTTTTTTTTGAGAAACATGTCACTCAGGTGACTCAGCCCCCTTACAGGCCAGATTTGGCACCCTTCAACTTTTGGCTTTTCCCAAAACTAAAATCACCTTTGAAAGGGAAGAGATTTCAGACCATTGATGAGATTCAAGAAAATATGATGGGGTAGCTGATGATCTGTGTGAGAGAACTGTGTGAGGTCCCAAGGTGCCTGCTTTGAAGGGGACGGAGCTGTCATTGTGTTGTGTACAATGCTTCTCATAGCTTATATCTTCTTAAATAAATGTCTTTTTTTCATATTACTTGGATGGATACTTTCTGGACAGATCTCGTGTTTTTTTTTAAAGAAATAAATAAGATGTCATTTATTTATTTTCATTTCTTTAATCCTCACCTGATGATATGTGTACTGACTTGAGAGAGAGAAACATCAATGTGAGAGAGTAACACTGATTGGTTGCCTTCTGTATACCTAGGTCTATTTGTTAAAGATTTTATTTATTTATTTTTAGAGAGGGGGTGGGGAGAGGAAGAGAGAGAGAGAAACATTAATGTACAAGAGAAACATGGGTGGGTGGCCTCTCACAAGTCCCTGACCGGAGACCAAACCTGCTACCCAGGCATGTGCCCTGAATGGGAACTGAATCAGAGCCCTTTTGGTTTGCAGGACAACACCCAAGTCACTGAGCCACACCTGTTAGGGCCCCATATCTTTTAAATTAAAATTTGTATTGAGATGATTGTAGGTTCGTATGCAGTTTAAGAAGTAATATAGAGAGATCCCTTGTATATTTTGCGCAGTTTCCCAAAATGGTAACATTTTGCAAAACTGCAATATAATATTACAACTAGGGTATTGACATTGAGACATACCACTGATCTTATTCAGATTTCCCCAGTTTTACTAATACTCAGAGTGTGTGTGTTCTATATGACTCCTTTTTACATGTGTAGGTTCATGTATCCATTATTACAGTGAAGATCTGAACATTTCTAAAACCACAAGGATCTCTGGTATTGCTCCATAGATACCCCCATTCCTGGCAACCACTAATCTGTCCTCTGTCTCTAAAACTTTATCTCTTCAAAAATGTTATGTAAATGGAATCATACACTATGTAACTTTTTGGTGTTGCTTTTTTCACTCAGTATCATGTGGAGATTTATTCAAGTTTTTGTATGTATCAATAGTTTGTTTCTTTTAATCCTGAGTACTACTCTATGATGAGGATATACCACCATTTGTTTAAACGCTCATCTGTTGAAGGACATCTTGGCTGATTTCAGTTTTTGGCTGTTACGAATATAGCTACTATGAACATTCATGTACAAGTTTTATGTGAATATTCATTTTCATTTCTCTAGGATACATGTCTAGGAATTGTAGGTTTAGTTATTTAAGAAACTGTCAAACTATTTTCCAGAATGACAGTACATTTTACATTCCCATCAGCAGTTTATCAGTGATCCAGTTTCTTTGTATCCCTCACCTCATTTGGCGTTGTCACTACTTTGTATGTTAGCTGTTCTGATAGATGTGCAGAGATAGTGCATTGTGGTTTTGATTTCCCTACTGGCTAATGACATTGAACATCTTTATGTGCTTATTTGCTATTTGTAAATCCTATTTGGTAAAAGGTCTTTTCCTGTCTTGTGTGCATTTTCAAATTGGATTTTTTGATTTTTTACTGTCAAGTTTTGAGAGGTCTTCATATATTCTAGGTACTAGTCTTTTTGTTGAATATATGGTTTGGATATTTTTAATATTTATTTTTTCTAGTTTGTAGCTTGTCTTTTCATCCTTTCACCTGGGCTTTTATAGAATAAAAGTTTTTAATATTGATGAGATAAAATTTATCAGTTTTCTTTTATGAATCATGCTTTGGGTATCAAGTCTAAGAGCTCATTGCTTAACTCTAGATCACAAAGATTTTCTAAAAGTTTTATATCTTACATATAAAGTCTGTGATCATTTCAATTTTATTTTTGTTTAAGGTATGAAGTTTAAATTGACTTCAGAAAAGAAATAAAAACAACTTGAAAGAAAATAGAGTTCAATTCTTTGTTACTTTTTTAAGTATATTTTATTGATTATGCTATTACAGTTGTCTCAATTTTTTTTCCCCTTTATTCCCTGTCTGCCCTGCATGCCCTCCCCCACCAGCATTCCCCTACCTTAGTTCATGTCCATGGGTTGTACATATAAGTTCTTTGGCTTCTCCATTGCCTATACTATTCTTAACCCTCTCCCTGTCTATTTTATGCTTACCATTTATACTTATTCCCTGTACCATTTCCCCCCATTCTCCCCCTCCCCCCTGATAATCCTCCATGCGATCTCCATTTCTGTGATTCTGTTCCTGTTCTAGTTGTTTGCTTAGTTTTTGTTTTTGTTTTTTAGGTTCGGTTGTTGATAGCTGTGAGTTGGTTTTTTTATTTTACTGTTCATATTTTTGATCACCTTCTTTTTCTTAGACAAGTCTCTTTAACATTTTGTATTATAAGGGCTTGGTGATGATGAACTCCTTTAACTTGACCTTATCTGAGAAGCACTTTATCTTCCCTTGTATTCTAAATGAAAGCTTTGCTGGACAGAGTAATCTTGGATGTAGGTCCTTGCCTTTCATGACTTGGAATACTTCTTTCTAGCCCTTCTTGCCTGCAAGGTTTCTTTTGAGAAATCAGCTGACAGTCTGATGGGAACTCCTTTGTAGGAGTTCCTACAAAGGAGTTCTCTCCTTTCCTCTTGCTGCTTTTAAGATTCCTTCTCTTTTATCTTGAGTAACTTATGATATGCCTTGGTGTGTTCCTCCTTGGGTCCAACTTCTTTGGGACTCTCTGAGCTTCCTGGACTTCCTGGAAGTCTATTTCCTTTGCCAGATTGGGGAAGTTTTCCTTCATTATTTATTCAAAGAAGTTTTCAATATTTTGCTCTTCCTCTTCTCCTTCTGGCACTCCCATGAATCAGATGTAGAATGTTTCAAGTTGTCCCAGAGGTTCCTAAGCCTCTCCTCATTTTTTTGAATTCTTGTTCCTTCATTCTGTTCTGGTTGGATGCTTATTTCTTCCTTTTGTTCCAAATCATTGATTTGAGTCCTGGTTTCCTTCCCATCACTGTTGGTTCCCTGTGTATTTTGCTTTATTTCACTCTGTGCAGCCTTCATTTCTTCCTTCATTTTGCGACTGAACTCAGTCAGTTCTGTGAGCATCCTGATTACCAGTGTGTTGAACTCTGCATCAGATAGGTTAGCTGTCTCCTCATCACTTAGCTCTTTTTCTGGAGTTTTGATCTGTTCTTTCATTTGGGCCATATTTCTTTGTCTCAACTCATCTGTTCCATGGTAAGGGGCGGAGCCTTAGGTATTTGCCAGGACGGTCAACCTTCTATGCTGTGTTGTGGCACTGAGAGGGAGGGGTCAGAGAGGGCACCATGCCACTTGCTCCACTGTTGTCCCACTTTCTGTCCCTTCCCTCACTTCCAACAAGCGGATTGTGCCCTTTCCGTTGCTGATTTCCAGGTGGGTGTGTTTGTGTATGTTTTGGACCCTGTGGGTCTCTCCAATGAACTTGCCTATGAAGCTGGGAGTTTCTCCTGCCACCACAACCCTCACAGATTTTTTTTTTAGCCTAGGGTTTTGAGTCTTTAGTTTCCCTCGCTGAAACCCTGGGTTTCCAGTCTGTCTCACTCCCTGCTGTTCCTCTGGGCTTGTCCACGTGAATGTGGGATCACCCTTGTGGTCCACCAGCTGCTGGCTTGCTGCGCATCCTCTTCTCTGGGCTACCCACCTCCGTCCCTCCTACCATCTGGATGAATGTTTCTTTAACTCCTTGGTTGTTGGACTTCCATGCAAATGTTTTTCTGGAAGTTCTGGTTGTTCTTTGTTTTTAAATTGGTTGTTATCCTTCTTTTGGTTGTGCGAGGAAGCGAAGTGTTTCTACCTATGCCTCCATTGTGGCTGGAACTCCTGATTACCAGTGTTTTCAACTCTGCATCACATAGGTTGTCTATCTCCTCATTGCTTAGCTCTTTTTCTGGAGTTTTGATTTGTTCTTTTATTTGGTCCATATTTCTTTGTCTTGGCGCACCTGTTACATTGTAAGGGGCAGAGCCTTAGGTAGACGCCAGGGTGGGACAACCCTCTTTGTCGCATTATGGCACTGTGTGTGGGGGAAGGATGAGAGAGGGAACAGCGCCACTCCCTTGCTCCACTCTAACGAACTCTCCTGTGAGGCTGGGAGTTTCTTCTGCCTTCACAACCCCCACAGTAGTTTACAGCTACTATTTTGAATCTTTAGTTTCCCAGTCAGCCAGCCCTTCCTCACCCATGCGGTCAGCCACCTGCTTGCCCATCTCTGTCCCTCCTGCTGGTCTGGATGAATGTTTCTCTAACTGCTTGGTTCTCAGAGTTCCATGCAGTTTGATGTTATGGCAGTTCTGGTTGTTTATTGTTTTTAAGTTGTCGTTGTCCTTCTTTTGGTTGTGTGAGGAAGCAAACTATTTCTACCTATGCCTCCATCTTAGTCTGAACTCAAGTTCAATTCTTTATCTATGTATGTCCAGATGCTCCTGTACTATGTATTGAAAAAGTTTTCCTTTCTCCATTAAATTGCTTTTGCGTCTTTGTCAAAAATCATTTAAGAATATTTATGTGGGATTAATTTTGGATTCTCTATTTTTTGTTCTGTTAATTGGTGTGTCTGTCTCTCTGCCAATATCACACTGTTTTGATAACTGTAGCTATGTAGTAAACTTTAATATTGGGTAAAGTAATTCCTCCCATTTATTTTTCTATGTCAAGATTGGGTTAACAGTTCTAGAGTTTGCACCATTCAGTGTAAGTTTTAGATTAAGCTTGTCTGTGTCTACAAAAAAGCCTTGCTGGGCTTGAATAACATTAAACCTACAGATCAATTTGGGGAGAATTGACATTTTTATCATGCTGAATCTTCCAATCCTATTTGTTTGTTTAGATCTTTGATTTTTTTCAGCATTTCATAATATGCAGCATTCAGACCCCAAACATGTTTTGATAATTGTATCCTTAAGTATTTAATTTTCTTTGGAGTGATTGTAAATGGTAATGTGTTTTACATTTTGGTTTCTGTTTATTATTAAGTATATAGAAATGCAGTTATTTTTTGTGTGTTGATTTTATATCCTGCAACTTGTTATTACTTCTAGGAATTTGTTTTGTAGATTCCTTGAGATTTTCTATGCAGACAAGCATATCATTTGCAAGCAGAGATAGTTTTATTTCTTCCTTTCCAGTCTGTATGCTTTTTATTTCTCTTTCTTGCACATTATAGTGCCTAGAACTTTTAATATTGTGGTTGAATAAAAGTAGTAAAAGCAGAAATCCTTGCTTTGTGCCCTACCCTTGGGTGATGGGCCATTTAGTATTTCTTTATTTAAAATTTTTATTTATTGTCTGCTTTTAGAGAGAGAGGAAGGGGTTGAGCCTTGCATGTGCTCTGACCGGGACTGAACCTGTAACCTTGGTATATCAGGGCAACACTCTAATCAACTGAGCTACCTGGCCAGGGCTGGCATTTAGTATTTCACCGTTAAGTGTAATGTTAGCTGTAGGTTTTTGTGTAGAATCTTTATCAAGTTGTAAAACCACATATTTAAAAAAAATTTTACCTGAAATGGTAATTCTTCTGCAATGATTTTTCAGATTTCCCTAATCTAGTACTCACCCTCCGTGGTTCCTGCTTATTCTACTATTCTTGGGCTCTTACTTGATTGCATTGTGGTTGATTTGTGATCATTCATGTCTCTCTTCTCAGACACATACACCCTCTAGGCTATGAGGGCAGAGGCTGCTTTATACATTTTTATATCATTAACTTAGTACAGTTTGCCTGGCAGCTTTGATTGAATTGTTTGATTAAATGAGAGTCAGTGAATGAATAATTGAACACAAGAATGAGAAATTATCTTCCACAGGGCTTAAGATAGTTTTAGTGATAAGAGTATGAGCTTTGGAGCTAGACAGAGTTTAAATCTCAGCCCTTCAATTTTATACTACTATGGAAAGTTGAGCAAGTTATTAAATATTTCTGAACCACAGTTCCCTTATCTGTGAAATTAGGATTATAATATACTACCTGAGCAAATTAAGTGAAATAATAGATGTTAATTCTTAGCACAGTAGCTGTCATGTAGTAGGCATTCAGATTTTAGTTTTATTTTTCCTTCATTTAACTGTTAAGTATTAAATTATGGTGATTTAAAATCACTTTATGAACTGTATATAGTTATTTCAAATACTGTCCATGTTTATCTTAAAAATAGTCAAACTAATTTTGATTATGTTGGTTTAAGGGGAAATATGGGAATGTGAGAAAATTGTATGCAGGAAGTTTGAATGTTTTGTTGAGCAATTCCATGTGCCAATCACTGTGTTAAGTGCTTTGCATGAAATAGCCCATTTAATCCATACAACAACCCAATGAAGCACATTTCTTCCTTTAAGGATTATTTATTAGTTAATTATAGTTTTCTCATCTCCACCCTTATACATAACCCTTAGGAATGGGGCTAATACAATTTAATGCAGATTTCTAACTTTATAAAGGAGGTAACAGATAGTAACTATTTTATTTCCAAGCCACCATCCTTAATATTTAGGTGTTATTTAGGCTAAGTCTTTTTCTCCCCAGCAGAACTTAGTAATATTTACTTTCTACTTTTGTGTAAGTACATTTGCTGCTCCCAATATATTAGGTTCTTTATTTGTATGAAACTGATCAGAGTAATGAATTTGCCTATTGCCTATGGCACATGAGTATTTTTCAAGAATTATCACCAATAGGGGCTATGGCGCTTTGCGAGGGGTTGGGCTGTGGGAGCTCTCTGGTTTGGCCTCGGGTGTTGCTCTTCGGAGATTCCATCACCCAGTTTTCCTTCCAGCAGGGTGGATGGGGCACGTCCCTGGCTGACAAGCTGGTCAGGTGAGCTCAGTCTGGCTGGTCCCTGCGTGCTTGGTGATGGAGAGTGACGGGCACCCCCCTACCCCACCTCGCTGCCTTGTCCTAGTCAGAATGGGGGTGCTGGGGAGGAAGGAGGGGGCCCTGGGGGTTTGGGAACAAGGACTTCTGCCTCCTTGTGAAAGCAAACCCTGTACGTTGTGAACAGTGCATCAAGGGTTTTGATCCAAAGAACACAGCTGTTCACTATGGAAAGGCAACAAGTTTTTTTTCCATTATTATAACAGGTATGAACTAAATGATTAGCAAGTTCAATTTGAAGAAAGAATATATTCTTAACCCAGAGTTTGGATAGAAGTTTTTTCCTCCAAAATCCTTTATAAAATACATCAGAAATAGTGATGATTTTCGTACTTTATTCGTCAAACTTAATTTAAGTGTATGCTAAGGAATTCACTAACAGGGAAATTCCCAATTTAAGAGGTTAAAAATAAATATTTAGAAATATTTTCCCAGCCAAGATGGAGGCATAGGTAGTCACACTGCCTCCTCGCGCAACCAACACTAAGGACAACAAAAATTGAGAAACAAAAAACAACCAGAACAGAGATAAATGAACCGAACGGAAGTCTGACAACCATTCATCCAGACTGGTAAGGAGGGGTGGGGAGAGGGGTCGAGAGGTCCTGGCAGGAAAAAGTGGTGACTGGCGGGCTCGCAGGGCACAGACGGCAGTTGGTGGACCCCAGAAGCACAGGGGCAGCTGATGGACTCGGTGGCAGACCCTGAGTGTTGGAGGCAATGAGCAGACCCAGTGAGGTGCACAAGGCAACTGGCTGTCCGCAGCCACACATTCGTGCGCAGACAAACTAAGCAAAAATGGGCAGCAGCACAGACTGCGAAACCCAGGGCCCCAGCGCCGGGAAACAAAGCCTAAGAGCACCGACTGAAAACACCTGTGGGGGTTGAGTCTGAGAGATTCTCTCAGCCTCACAGGAGGCTCCTCAGGGAAACCCACAGAGTCCGAGAAAGTACACAAGCCCACCCGCCCAGGAGCCAGCACTGGAAGGGCCCAATTTGCTTGTGGGAAGTGGCAGAGGGGACTGAAGTCCTAGAGAGAGCAGAGCAGGCGCCATTGTTCCCTCTCAGACCCTGCCCCCACATACAACGTCACAACCCAGCGACTGGGGTGCCCCGCCCTGGTGAACACCAAAGGCTCCGCTGCCCATACATAACAGGAGTGACCAGAACAAAGGAAAATAAAAAATAAAATAAAAAAGATGGCTTAAACAATTAAAAGCTCAAGATCCAGTATTTTTAAGCAACCGAGAGATAGCCAGCCTATCAGATGCACAGTTCAAAGCACTGGTGATCAGGATGCTCACAGAATTGGTTGACTTTGGTTATAAATTAGATGAACAAATGCAGGCTACGATAAGTGAAACGAAGGAAAATGCACAGGGAAACAATAGTGATGGAAAGAAAACTGGGTTACAAATCAATGGAAGGGACCAGAAGGAAGAAAGGAACAACCAAACAAAAAAGAATGAAGAAACAAGAACTCAAAAAAATGAGGAGAGGCTTAGGGACCTGCAGGACATCTTTAAACGTTCCAACATCTGAATTATAGGGGTACCAGAAGAGGAAGAGCAACAAGTGGAAAAGTTATTTGAACAAATAATAAAGGAGAACTTCCCCAATCTGGCAAGGGAAATAGACTTCCAGGAAGTCCAGGAAGCTTAGAGAGGTTGGACCCAAGGAGGAACACACCAAGGCACATCATAATTACATTAGCCAAGGTAAAAATGCAGGAGAGAGTCCTAGAAACAGCAAGAGATAAGGGGACAGTTACCTACAAAGGAGTTTCCATCAGACCGTCAGCTGATTTCTCAAAAGAGACCTTGCAGGCAAGAAGGCTGGAAGAAAGTATTCGAAGTCATGAAAGGCAAGTACCTACATCCAAGATTGCTCTATCCAGCAAAGCTTTCATTTAGAGTGGAAGGGCAGATAAAGTGCTTCTCAGATAAGGTCAAGTTAAAGGAGTTCATCATCACCAAGCCCTTATTACATGAAATGTTAAAGGGACTTATATAAGAAAAAGAAGATTAAAAATATGAACAGTAAAAAAAGACATCAAACTCACAGTAACAACCATACCTAAAACAAAAGC
>PVIA01011258.1:20075-45737 GCA_004024845.1 Tonatia bakeri
GTTTTTTCAAAGAAGAGAAAAGCAGCAGACTGAACTTGAATTTAGAGTTTTTCTTACTTAATATCTTATATTCATCAGGCAAAGACCTGTTTTGATTAGTTCTCTATATTTTTAAAATTATGATAAAATACACAAAATAAAATTTACCACCTTAACAAGTTTTAAATGTACAGTTTGGTAGTATTAAATATCCTCATGTTGTTGTGCTACAATCTCCAGAACTCTTTTCATCTCACAAAACTGAAATTTTGTACCCATTAAACAACACCCCTTTCCTTCCTCCCCCAGTTGCTGGCAACTACCATTCTACTGTCTGTCTCTGAATTTGACTGTTCTAGGTACCTGAGATAAATGGAGTCACAGCACGTTTGTCCTGTGGTGTATGACTTATTTCACTTAGCATAATGTCCACCAGGTTCACCTGTGTTGTAGCATGTATCAGAATTTTCTTCTTAAGGCTGAGTAAATATTTCTGTGTGTGTGTGTGTTTAGATTTATATCTCACAGTTTGCTTATTCATTTACTTGGGTTGCTTTCATCTTTTGGCTATAGTGAAAATGCCTCTATGAAGACGGTGCACAATGATCTCTTTGAGGCCCTGCTTTCATTTCCTTTGGATATATACCTAGAAGTGGGATTGCTGCATAAGATTTTAAATTTTTTGAGGAATTGCCATACCATTTTCCATAATGGCTGCACCATTTTACCATCCCACCAGCAGCGCACAAGTGTTCCAATTT
Organism: Tonatia bakeri; assembly: GCA_004024845.1. Classification (NCBI taxonomy): domain Eukaryota; kingdom Metazoa; phylum Chordata; class Mammalia; order Chiroptera; family Phyllostomidae; genus Tonatia; species Tonatia bakeri. The sequence goes on from PVIA01011258.1 coordinate 20,816, forward strand.
CTCCACATTCTCATCAACAATTGTTATTTTCTGTCTTTTTGATAATAGCCATCCTACTGGATATGAAACAGTATCTGATTGTGGTTTTGATTTGCTTTTCCCTAATGACTTGTGATGTTGATCATCTTTTCATGTGCTTATTGGCTATTCATATATCTTCTTTGGAGAAAAATCCATTCAAGTTCTTTTCGAACTTCTAAATTGGTTGGTATTAAGTTGTAGCTTTTAATATATTTTTGATATTAACTCCTTATCAAATAAATGATTAACAAATATTTTTCCCCATTCTGTTGCCTTTTCACTCTGTTGATTGTCTTTGATTCACAGAAATTAGTTTTTGTTTTCAAAATATTATTATTATTAAGACATTTAAAAAGAATAATACAGTAAACTTTCTTGTAGTCACTGTCCAGGACACTAAACAATACTAAATTAGTTGAAAGACCCTAGGTTTCTCCTTCTTGATTGCAAGTCCTTTGCCATCTCTTGAAGGTAACCATTGATGAATATATGTGTTACTAGTTCGTGCTCCTTAGCCACCCTCTTAGTGTATGAGAAGTTTAGTTCAGTGTGTGGAAGAAGTAAAAACCCTGCAGAAGTGTCCTGTGGAAGGCTACGGTGGGGAGGGCTCTTTCCCAGATTTCGTTTTATATAGTTTAGTTTGAAGTCCAGTTCAGCACTCTGTCAGAGAGAGTTATACGTAATAGGTGCACAAAAATATTTGTTGCATGACTGTTTGCTGCACAGATAACTTTTGACTGAAGATATTTAGTACCAGTATTAAATCATTTGAAATGAAGTTTATATATTTTGGGGTTAGAATTATTAAGTACTTTACCAATAAATAGGTAACTGTGGTAGAGTAAATGGCTTCTTAGAAGTAGTGAAACTGAGAGGCAGACTTGAGTTTGCAGCATTTAGCTCCAACTACACAGGGCACATTTAGCTGGCTGGGTTGAGACTCTTGTAGACAGGACAAACAGAATAAGAGAGATGTAGAAGCCTTCTGTTCCTGGTTCAGGAAAATGAATTGTAAATTCTTGAAAAAGAGGGTGAGTCTGGTAAGGTCTGACTCTGAGCAAAGAGCTGCTGAAACAAACAGTGCTATGTTCACAGGATAGTGGTAAAGGATTTGAGCTCCATTATAGCTGAAAATGAAATCCTTTTCTAGAGAGGTTATAATAGAAGCAGCAGCAGCTGCTGCTGCAGCCGCTGCCACCTGAACTTGGTGACTGTGTGAAGTGGCTAGAGCAGGAAATGATTATATAGCACGAGGCATGTACAGGGAAGGACTTGTTCTGGCTCTGGATAAGTGGTTGCACAGGTTGTGGGCGTCACTTTAAACACATAAAAACCTGCTTGCTGGAGGAGAAGCACTTTCCTGAGGATCAGGTGTGCATCTGAAGGGATGAGCTCATTCTTCTAACCAGACCTGCTGTAGACGCTGAGTGAGTGTTTTCCTAATTGCAAGTCCTGCAGCTGGAGAAGCAGAAAATTGTTGAAGCTTCGGGTTCTTCGTGAGTAGCTAAAAAAAAAAAAAAAAAAAAGCTGTTTTGGGACTCTTGAGATGTGCGGCTGTGAATACCAGGTTGAAGGTGGCACATGCATGGTCAGTGTTTCAGCAGAGAACTGCAGTGAGGGGCTGAGGAAGGCTGCGTGCTTCTGACTTTATTCCAGTGATGCTTTTGGTGGTGACTTAATAGTTTCTTTCCTGCAGTGTCTTGTTTGGTTTTGCTGTTTTGGAAAATAAGAATCCTGGGGCTCTTTTTCAATTTCCAAGAATCTTTATGGCTTTTTTTTTTTTTTGAGCCTTTGGTTGATGGAATTTATCCTACTTGAAGTCCACTGGCCCGCTGTTAGAGCCCTATGCATGATTCCATTTTGTTTTGTTTTAATTTACCTAAACTATTCACTTTAAGTAAGCCTCTTTAAAATAAAATTAGATTTAAAAAGAAAACCAATTGCTTATTATTTTTATTTAACTTTTATTTTGAGGTAAATCTAGGTTCACACAGTTACAGAGACCTCTAATTCTGTAACATCTTGCAAAACTGTAGCGCAATTATTACATCCAGGATATTGACATTGATGCAGTAAAAGTACAGAATATTATCACCACAGAATCTATCTCATTGCTCTTTTATGCCACACCCATTTCTTTTGTACCTCACCCCCTGTCAACCCCTGTCAACCACTAATAGAAAAATCAATTTTTATGTAAGAGATTTTATGTTCCGTCTTCAATAGTTTTGTATTAGAGATCCATATGGCTTTATGAAAAGAGCCCTAGACCGCAATAGGAGATTTTGGTTCATTGTAGCTCTCTGACCTTTGGCAAATAATTTTAATCTCTGTGTTTCAGTTTCCTTATACATAAAATGAGGTAATGGTATGTTAATTTTTTTTATCCTCACCTGAGGACATGCTTATTGATTTTAGAGAGAGGGGAAGGGAGGAGGAGGAGAGAGGGGGAGAAACATCAATTAGTTTCCCTGTCCTGATCAGCTAGGGAACCTGCAGCCTAGGTATGTACCCTGGCTGGGAATCAAACCCGTGACCTTTTGGTTTACAGGATGACACTCCAACTGAGCCACACTGGCCAAGGCTGGTATATTAATTTTTGTCTAACCTATTTATAGGATTTTTAAAAGAAAATTACAAAGTTCTTTCAAAAAATAACTACTCTGGCCCTGGCTGGGTGGCTCAGTTAGTTGGAGTGTTGTCCCATTCACCAAAAGGTTGTGGGTTCGATCCCTGGTCAGAGTACATGCCTGGGTTGAGGATTTGATCCCTAGTGGGGGTGCGTGCAGGAGACAACCAACTGATGTTACTCTCTCACATCAGTGTGAGATTCCTCTCGCTCTCACTCACTTGCTTCCTCTCTCCCCTCCTTCCTCTCTCTCTAAAATGAATAAAAAATTCTTGGGTGAGGGCTTAAAAAAAGTACTATCTAGATTATTATTAGCAGCAAGAACAATTATTTTCAAATTAGAAAGTACATAGCAAATTGTAAACTAGAAATTATAGCCCAGTATGGCAAGGCTAAATATTTAAAAATGAATTTAAGTCTTAAGGCTCAGTTGAATTTCAGAGTGCTGAATTAACTAATGATCTCAGAACCACAGTTATTAATCTTTGAGAAATCATAAAAACCAGAGAGAGACAAATGTTCTAATATATCAAATGAGGAAAGTAGTTGGAAAACTATAAACCTGTAGAAATTGATATTAGCTACTGGGAAAATTCAATTACCAATGATCAAACAGGTGACAATGGAGTATTAAACAAAAAGAGTTAGCATGGGTTGATATAACGAGTTCCTTCTCTTTCTATTCTTGAATCCCATACTTCTATTTAGAATTATGAGGTTAGTAGATCAGGGGATTGTCCTAGTTATAGACATAATCCTGCAGTTTCATATTCTTTCATGATACATCTGTGGCTGAAATGTAATAAAATACGGTTTAATCAACCAAATATGGTTTGGTTGATTAAATGAATGTGTAAAAGATTGAATAACTGTACCCACTGATACTCTTGATTTTATCAGGAAAGTTTCTGGTGGATTATCTTTGGACTTTGGATAGAGTAGAAATTAAAAAAAATGTTAATCAGATATGTAATTTGCAAAGCTGCCGGAGTAGTTAATGTGACAGATGATTAGTAAAGGCTTAAAATTATATCAATAGGATGAAATCATGGGCTCAGATTGAAATGAAATTTAACAAGGATAAGCCTATGTTTAAATTCAAAACCTAAAATGCTCAAAAACAGTATGAGGAAGAGATGGTTGCGCAGCAATTTATATGAAAAATATTTGGGAATTTTGGTTAATTACAAATGTAGCAGGAACTGCCTGTGCAATGTGGCTGCTAATAATACATTCAGCTATATTACCAGGAGTTTATCCAGATCACAAAACTATTGGTTCCACTATATTTTTGTACTAGATTGGAAATACATTTTGCATATTGGCTATTTCAATTGACACCAACAAAGTTGAGAGCATTCCAAGGGAGGCAGACAGAACCATAAATGGTCTGAAAACCATTTGTATGGGAATCTGTTGGGATTTCAGGAAGGAAGTGTTGAGAAATTTTAAAACTGCAAAAGAAATAATATAACAAACACTCCTAGTCCTACCAGAATTAACCATTTTAACAACTGTTTTTTCATCCTCTTTCTCAGAAATAAGACACTGTAGATAAAGCCCAAGCCTTTTCACTCTCTTTCCCTATTAGGAAATCTTATTTTTATCAAAGTAATGTGTATAATTTTAAAAGTTCAAATAGTGTTATAAAGATTTTATTTGTTTATTTTAGGAGAGAGGGAAAGGGAGGGAGAACGAGAAGGAGAGAAACGTCAATCAGTTGCCTCTCATTCGACCCTGACAGGGACGAACCCGAAACCCAGGCATGTGCCCTGACCAGGAATCAGTGGCAGCCCTTTGCTTTGCAGGACTGTGCCGAACTAACTGAACCACACTAGTCAGAGCCAAATAGTGTTATATGCACAGAAGGAAAAATAGCAGGCATCCCACCCTCTGAGGCAACGATATTCACCTGCCTGAAATATTTCTAGTAGTATAATTTACCACTTGGTATAAAATATTAAGCATATATAAATGCCATAGAATATGGTTTTGGCTTTTTAATGCATATAGGTTTCCTCCCTTATAGTCTCAATATAATTCTGTAATGGGGGGGTTAAATCAATATTTATTGTTTATATTTTACAAATATTGAACCTGAGCTATATAATATTATACAATGATTATAATTCTTTTCTTCCTTAATAAAATTATATTGGTTTCAGGTGTACAGTTCTACAACACATCATCTGTATATTGCATTGTGCGTTCACCACCCGAAGTCAAGTTTCCTTCCATCACCATTTATCCCCCCTTTACCCTCTTCTACCTTTGCGACCACCTTTTCGCTCTGGTAATCACATACCATTGTCTGTATCTGTGAAGTTTTTCTCTTAAGCCCTTCAACTTTTTTACCCAGCCCCCCAAATCCCCTCCCCTCTAACAGTCTGTTCTCTGTATCTATGAGCCTGTTTCTATTTTGTATGTTAATTACTTTTGTTCATTATATTCCACATGTGAGTGAAATGATATGATACTTGTCTTTCTCTGACTGGCTTATTTCACTTAGCATAATACTCTCTAGGTCCATCCATACTGTTGCAAAAGGTAAGATTTCCTTCTTTTTTACAGCTGGGTAGTATTTCATTGTATGCATGTGTCACAGCTTTTGTGTCCACTCATCTACTGGTGAACACTTGGGCTGCTTCCAAATCTTGGCGATTGTAAATAATGCTGCAGTGAATGTAGAGGTTCATATATTCTTTTGAATTAGTGTTTCAGGTTTCTTGGATAAATTTCCAGAAGTGGAATTTCTGGGTCATAAGGCAGTTCCATTTTTAATTTTTTGAGGTAACTCCATATTGTTTTCACAGTGGCTGAACCAATCTTCACTCCCACCAACAGTGCACAAGGGTTCCCTTTTCTCCAAATCCTCACCAGCACTTACTGTTTGTTGATTTATTGATAATAGCCATTCTGACAGGTGTGAGGTGATGATATCTCCTTGTGGATATCAGAGAAATTCGTATTTCTTTGATGATTAGTGACGTTGAGCATCTTTTCGTGTATCTATTGGGCATCTATATATCCTCTTTGGAGAAGTGTCTATTTAGGTCCTTTGCCCATTTTTTTAATTGGAGTTTGTTTTTTTTTTTGGTGTTGAGTTTTACAAGTTCTTTATAAATTTTGGATATTAACCCCTTATCAGTTGTATCATTGGTGAATATATTCTTCCATTCAGTGGGTTTTCTTTTCATTTTGTTGATCATTTCCTTTGCTGTGCAAAAAGTTTTTAGTTTGATATGGTTCCATTTGTTTATTTTTTTCTTTGTTTCCCTTACCTGAGAAGATATATCAGAAAATATATTGCTATCTGAAATGTCTGAGGTTTTACTGCTTATGATTTTTATTTTTATGACTTCAAGTCTAACACTTAATGGATAATATCTTTAAAAAAAAGAAGGTGGTCTAGTTTCATTCTTTTGCAAGTATTTGTCCAATTTTTCCAACATCATTTATTATTTTTAAAGATTTTATTTATTTATTTTTAGAGAGAGGGGAAGGGAGGGAGAAAGAGAGGGAGAGAAATATCCGTGTATAAAAGCTACATTGATTGGCTGCCTCTTGCATGCCCACAAACTGGGGACCTGGCCTATAGCCCACATGTATGCCCTGACTGGGAATCAAACCAGTGGCCTTGGGTTCACAGGCTGGTGCTCAATCCACTGAGCCACACCAGCCAGGGCCCTACATCATTTATTGAATAGGCAGGCTTTACCTCAATTGTATGTTCTTGCCTCCTGTGTTGAACATTAATTGATCATACAGTTGTGGGTTTATTTCTGGGCTCTCTATTCTGTTCTGTTGATCTATAAGTCTATTTTTATGCCAATACCATGCTATTTTGATTACTATGGCTTTCTAGTATAGTTCGATATCAGGTATTGTGACCCTCCAACTTTGCTCTTCTTTCTCAAGATTTGCTGTGGCTATTTGGGGTCTTTTGTGGTTCCATATATTTTGGGAATATTTATTCTAGTTCTGTGAAATACTCCGTTGATATCTTGGTAGAAATTGCATTGAATCTGTAGATTCCTATGAGTAGTATGGACATTTTAATGATGTTAATTCTGTCCATGAACATGGTATATGCTTCCATTTATTTGTATCTTCTTCAATTCTTTTTTCAGTGTCTTGTAATCTTCCAAGTACAGGTCTCATACATCCTTGGTTGAAGTTACTCCTAGTGTATATATATTTTGATGTAATTTTAAGTGAGATTGTTTTCTCAGTTTCCATTTCCGATTGTTCATTATTGGTGTATAAAAATGCAAGCCATTTCTGGATATTTATTTTGAGTCCTGCTACTTTATTGAGTTCATTTATCAGTTCAGTCATTTTTTGGTGGAATCTTTAGGTTCTTTATATACAGTATCATGTCATCTGCAAATAACAACAGGTTTACTTCTTTCCAATTTGGGTGCCTTTATTTCTTTTTTTGGTCTGATTGCTGAGGCTAGGACTTCTAGTACTATGTTGAAGAAGAATAGTGAAAGTGAACATCCCCATCTTGTTTCCAATCTTATGGGAAACACTTTTTTAGCTTTTGTCCATTGAGTATGATGTTGGCTATGGTTGTGTCATACGTGGCCTTCATTACGTTGAGGTATGTTCCCTCGATTTCCACTTTGCTGAGAGTTTTTATCATAAATGGGTGCTGTATTTTATCAAATGTTTTTATTGTATCTATTGACATGATCATGTGGTTTTTATCCTTCCTTTTTTTATGTGTATCACGTTTCTTGATTTGCAGATATTGTACCAACCTTGCATCCCCAGAATAAATCCCACTTGATTATGGTGTATGAACTTTTTAATATATTGCTGGATCTGGCTTGCTAATATTTGTAGAAGATTTTAACATGTATGTTTATGAAGAATATTGACATATATATATATTTTTTTCTTAGTAGTGTCTTTATCTGGTTTTGGAATTAAGATCATACTGGTCTTATAAAGTGAGCTTGGGTGTCTTTTCTCCTTTTGACTTTTGTGGGATAGTTAGAGAAGGACAGGTGTTCTTTGAATGTTTGGTAAAATTTACCTGTGAAGCCATCTGGTCCAGGACTTTTGTTTCTTTATAGTTTTGATTTCTGCTTTAATTTGATCAGTTATAATCTGTTTATTCAGATTTTCTGATTCTTCCTGATTTAGTTTGGGAAGTTTGTCTTTAAAAATTTATCTATTTCATCTAGACTGTCTAATTTGTTGGTATATAGCTGTTCATAATATTTTGTAACACTCCTTTGTATTTCTTTGGTGTCAGTCGTTACTTCTTCTCTTTCATTTTTGTTTTTATTTGTATTTGGGGTCCTGTCTCTTTTTCCTCATGAGTCTGGTTAAAGGTTTGTTACTCTTATTTGTATTTTCAAAGAACCAGCTATTGATTGTATTGATCTTTTGTATATTTTTTACGTTCCATTTCATTTATTTATGCTCTTGTCTTTATTATTTCCTTTCTTCTATTCATTTTGGGCTTTGTTCGTTGTTATTTTTCTGGTTCCTTTAGGTATTAAAGTTAGATTTTTTATTTGAGATTTTTTTGTTTCTTGAAGTAGGCCCGTAATGCTATGAGTTTCCCTCTTACAACTGCATTTGCTATTTCCCATAGATTTGGGGTTGTCATGTTCTCATTTTCATTTGTTTCAAGGTATCTTTCGATGTTTTTTTCTTGTTTTCATCATTAACCTATTCATTTTTTTCGTAATATTTAGCCTCTAGTCTTCGTGTGTTTTTGTTTTTTCCCTGTGATTGATTTCTAGTTTCATACCCTTATGGTCAGAAAAGATGCTTGATATGATTTGAATTTTAAAAAATTTATGGAGACTTAGTTTGTGTTCTAACATGTGGTCTATCCTAGTAAATGTTCCATGTGCACTTGAAAAGAGTGTATATTCTGCTGTTTGGGGTGAAATGCTCTGAAGATATCAATTAACTCCATCTAATCTATTGTGTTATTTAAGGCAGCTGTTCCTTTGTTGATTTTCTGTCTGGAAGATTCATCCATTGATGTCAATGGGGTGTTAAAATACCCTATTATGACTGTATTACTGTCAGTCTCTTTCTTTATTTTCATCAAGATTTGTTTTACATATTTAGGTGCTCCTATGTTGGGTGCATAAATATTTACAAGGGTTATATCCTCTTTTTGGATTGCTCCCTTTATCATTATAGAGTCCTTCTCTGTGTCTTACTATAACCTTTGTTTTAAAGTCTATTTTGTTAGATATAAATATTGTTATCCCAGTTTATTTTTCCTTTCTATTTGCGTGAAACACCTTTTCCCACTCCTTTCGTTTCAGTCTGTGTGTGTCTTTCATTCTGAGGTAGGACTCTTGTAGATTGCATATATGAGTCTTGTTTTCTTATACATTCAGCTACCGTATGTCTTTTGACTAGAACATTTAAGGCATTTACATTTTAAGTGATTTTTAAAAATATATTTTATTGATTATGTTTTTCTCACACAATTTAAAATTTTTTCTTACGTATGATAATTACCTTTTTTTTTTCATTTGGTCAGTTTTTAAAGTTCTGATCACTAAATCATTTTGACTCACCCAGAGCCATAAAACTCTTTAACTCATTCAAATCCCATGATAATTTATCAATCTTTCTTTCCCCCTTAGAAACCTACCTTGTATATTCTTCAATGTTCTGTTCTAATATGGCTTGGTTGTTATCTAGGCCTGCTCTATAGCTGCCACCCTGGGATTTCCTTTTACCGTCATCCCCAGAATTGTTTTTTTATTTTAATGTCATAGAATTTTTTTATTTAAAGATTGAATTTATTTATTTTTAGAGAGAGGGGGCGGGAAGGAGAAAGAGAGGGAGAAAAACATCCATGTGTGAGAGATGCATCAGTTGGCTGCCTCTCTCATTCCCCTGACTAGATACCTGGCCCACAACCCAGGCCTGTGCCCTGATGGGAATTGAATCAGCAAACTTTCAGTTCACAGACCAGTCAACTGTTTCTTTTCTTTTCTTTTTTTTTTTTTTGTTAAACATTTATTTGTTGTTCCACTTATTTATGTATTAATTGGTTGATTTTTGTATGTGTCCTGACTGGGGATTGAACCTGCAACCTTGACATACTGAGATGATGCTGTAACTGAGCTACCCAGCTAGGGCCTGGGAATTGTTTCTTGAATTACATGTGATCTTTTTTCTTGGCTTACTCCCTTATTTTGATGAAGCACATCCTCTGAAAGCTTTCTGGGAGTTAACAGTAATACGAGTCAAAATTTTTGAAATCTTACATATATGAATATTTTTTCCTCCTCAAAATTACTTGGGAATAGAATTTTATATTTGAAATAATGTTTGCTTATAATTATAGATATTGCCATTTTATAGGTACTGCTATTTTTTTTTTGCTTACTGTGTTGCCAATGAAATGTCTGATGTGATTATTTTTATTGTTTTTATTTATTTATTTTTATTTTTATAATAATAAATGGGCCCAGGCTGGGTATTTCAATTGGTTAGAGTGTCATCCCCATGTGCCGAGGTTTTGAGTTCTATCTCCTGTTGCGGTACATACAAGAATCAACCAATGAATGCATAAATAAGTAGAACAACAAATCAGTGTTTCTCTCTGTCTCTCTGTCTCTCTCTCCCCCTTTCTTTCTCACTTTTTAAAAAATACAATAAATCATTGTTTATTAACAAGTAAAAACATGAAATTTCTAGTAAAACAGACTGAATGGCATTTGCAGTATATGTATTTACTGGTAGAAAATGTAATATTTCTGTATGGTAGAAAATGTAATATTTCTGTATGGACTGAGTTTTGGGATATTACCACTATAGTGATCCATCATTTTTTTACTTTTAGTTAAATATATACAACATAAAGCTTACCATTTTAACGTGTGCAAGTCTGTGGCATTAAGTACATTTACATTTTTGTGCAACCTGATGGCATTCTGATTTCCATTCCTTTGTGTATTTACCTTCCCCCACCCCTAAAATTTACAGAGCTTTCTCTTTATCCCTAATGTTCTGCAATTTAGTATTATTTGTTCCTTAGTGTGGATTTGTAGATTTTTAAGTTTATTATTCTGGGTACTTTGTGGTTTCTTTAAAGTTCAAAACTTCTGATCTTAAAATCTGGATATTTCTTATATTGTTTCTTAGATTCTTTCCTATTTTTCTGGAAAGCCTGAAGATCTCTGATTTTTTAACCTGTTATCTTACCTTTTTTATTTCTCTGTCTTTTTATTTTACTTTGGGGCAATCTCCTTCAACTTGTCTTTCAAAACTTTTATTGAATTTTGTATTTTTTTTATAGAAGCAAAATTTTACCTTTCTGAGAAATACATGTTAGGTTTTTATGTTTTCTTATATTCTCTAGATTGTCTATTTCCTTCAAGTTTTTTCCTTTTTCCTGTTTGAGATATCATCAGTTGTCAGTATATATAGGTGTTCTTCGAGCTGGTCAGTTTTCCAAAATGGAAATCGTTCAGTCTTGGCCTGGGTACATAGAGTCTGGCTACCAGTGATTTGGTGCTGAGAGGAAGAAAGGGGACTGGGACTCTCCCTATTTAGTACATAGTCTATAGACTTTCCCTTAATCTTTCCATACTTTTTTAAAGTTTTAACTTTTTATTAAAGTAAAAGTTATCCTATTTTTATTTATTTATTTAGTTTTAAATATTTTTAAAGATTTTATTTATTTTTAGAGAGAGGGAGAGAAACATCAATGTGTGATTGCCTCTCACATTGCCCCCTACTGGGGACCTGGCCTGCAGGCCATGCATGTGCCCTGACTGGGAATCGAACCAGCCATACTTTGGTTGGCAGACGGGCCCTCAGTCCACTGAGCCACACCAGCCAGGGCAAGTTGCCCAGTTCTTAATAAGGCATCTCACCTAGGTTACCTGTGCTTGATGTCCTAGGATCACACCCTCTTTGGCCCACACTCTTCAGAAAGTAAGCCTACAGTCTTCAGATGTAGGGGAATGGTATTTGCCTGGCTGTATTGGGTGAAAGAATCTGAAACTTCAAACTGCTTCTTAAACACATTTTAAAATTGCTGTACCATTTTTAAGTCCTGCCCCAAATTCCTACCTGCAGACAGCTCCAATTCCTGAGCCTTTTCTGGGTTCTCTAGTGGGAGTATGCATGCTTTTGGTTGCCAACATTTACCCTCCATTTCCATCTCTGGTATGTTAATCAATTACTGCACATTTATCTGCTTTTCAGCTTCCAAAATTTTGTGTAAATTCTACGCCTGCAATCCTTTTCTTTCGCAATTTCTTTGCCCTTGTGGATTTTTATCCTTTGTATTCTTTTATTCTTACTTTTTTTTAAAGATTTTATTTATTTATTTTTAGAGAGGGAAGGGAAGCAGAAAGAGAGAGAGAGAGAAACATCAATATGTGGTTGCTGGGGGCCGTGGCCTGCAACCCAGGCATGTGCCCTGACTGGGAATTGAACCTGCGATGCTTTGGTTCCCAGCCCACGCTCAATCCACTGAGCTACGCCAGCCAGGGCTATTCTTACTTTTAGTGGAGACTTAATTTAAGAGTCAGTAGAGGTAAATGTGTGTTTAATTCACAATTTAAACAAATGCAATGCATTTTTATAATTTTATATACATATAAAGTGCAGCCCTGGCTGGCGTAGCTCAGTGGATTGAGCCCGGCTGCAAACCAAAGTGTCACGGTTCAATTCCCACTCAGGTCACATGCCTGGGTTGTGGGCCAGGCCACCGGTAGAGGATGCTCGAGAGGCAGCCACACATTGATGTTTCTCTCCCTCTCTTTCTCCCTCCCTTCCCCTCTCTACAAATAAATAAATAAAATATTTTTAATACATAAATAAAATGCATATGCAAGTAACATGTAGTAGTACTTTGTTTTATAATTTTTATGTAAATTGAATATAGGAGTAATTCTACAACTTTATTTTCATATTACATTGAAATCTAATGTTGAAATAAATGTGGTTCATCTATACTTAAATAATACATAGCATTAAATCTGAAGACTATATCACATTGTATTTATCTACCCCCTTTGGTGGACATTTAAATTGTTTCTAGTTTTTCTCGATTTAATATATGTGAATATAAATTTCTATATTTAATGTGTGAGAGTATTTTTAGGCTATGATGAAAAGTAAATTGCTAGATGTATTAGTTATCTATTGCTGCATAACAAATTATCCCCAAATTTAATGTCTTAAAACAACAAATATTTTTTTTAACTCATAAAGTCTATGGGTTAGGAATCAAGGTGTCTGTCTCAAAGGCTACAATCAAGTTGTAGCTGGAGTTTTGATTTCATCTGAGCACTTAACTGAGTGAGATCTGCTTCCAAGTTCTCTCACATGGTCATTGGCAGGATTTAGTGCCTCACGGGTTGATTGAGGTTGACTAGCCAGTTCCTTGCTGTCTTGTTGGCTGGTGGCCTCTTTCATTTCCTTGCCTTGTGGGACTCTCCATAGAGCAGTTTACAACATGGCAACTGACAGTGCCACTGGCTTTCATGACAGTGAAGAAGGTGGAAGCTAGGGTCTGTAATCTAATCCTGGAAGAGAAAGCTCATCATCTTTGCTGTATTCTGTGTATTAGAAGCAAGTCACCAGGTCCAGCCCATACTCAAAAGAGAGGATTACAAAAGGGCATGAATAAACTTGTATACTACAATGAGTTACAGGCATACTAGAATATTTAGCCTGAAAAGAGATGATTAAGGGAACACATAAGTTTTGTTTTACATATTTGAAAGCCTTATATAAGAGGAAACTATAGATTGGCTCATGCTCTCTTTCCTCGAATATATTCTGTCAGAGGCTGGGTGACAATTTGTAAAAAAGGTTGTAAAAAAAGATTGTAACCTCTTGCATTAGGTTAGAAACTTAACTATATACTCTCTAAAGAGCCCTTCTACTCTAAAATTCTGTGATTATAGTCCTAGCAGTGGAATTGCTAGGTCAAAAGGCAGATCCATTTTTAGTTTTCTGAGAAAATTCCATACTGTGTTCCATAGTGGTTGTACCAGTCTGCATTCCCACCAACAGTGTACTAGGGTTTCCTTTTCTCCACAATCTCTCCAGCTAAGTGAAATAAGCCAGGCAGTGAAGCCATATGATCTTACCTTTAACAGAAACCTAAACAACAAAATGAATGAACAAGCAAAATATAACCAAAGATACTGAAATAGAGAATAGGCTGACAGTGACCAGAAGGGAGAGGGGAGGGAATTTCAGGGGGAAAGGGGAAGGGTTTACAGGAACAAGTATAAAGGACACGTGGACAGAAACTAGGGGGGGGAGTAGAAATGGGAGGGAGGTAGAGAGGGCTGGGTGGGTGGGCTGGGATGAGAGTAAAAGAAAACTGTACTTGAACAACAATTAAAATAAATAAATAAATAAAATTCTGTGATTATAAATGAGTGAGATTCAAATTGTTAGTATTTGAATAGTCTCACTGATTAGGGAGCAGTATATAGATAATAACACTATATTTGCACATATGAGGTTTCATTTAAAAGATCCAGGTTAAGTAGTTAAGAGGAGAGCTATAGATTTATGCTTTTAATCATTGAAAAAAATCACTGTTCATATTCTGTTTTTACTTTATATTCCTTTGGTTACCTGAGAATGTTTATTAATATAGTTTGTATTTTAAAATATAAGTGACTCAATTTTTTTCATTAATGAAAATATTTTTATTGTAAAAAAAACACAAATAAGAAAAAACAATCTTGAATACCCTATAATTCTTTCACCAAAGATTATATTAACTATAATAACACCATGATATAATGGTATATGATCTCTGACCTTTTAATTTGAGACACACACACACTACAGTCATTATTTGTGGTAGTATATTCTATAATGTCACCGCAAACACAATTAATGAATATTGAATTATTGCTCCTAGGAGAAATAATGGATTAGGTTTCTGTTAGTCTTTTTATTCTGTTCTGTTCTATTCTATTCTATTCTATTCTATTCTAGTTAGGTTAAAAATCTTCCCTTATTACATAAAGCCAATACAGCTATTTCTAAGTTCAACTTTTTGTGTATCTCTGTGTTGTTCAAAGTGTTATGCCTGTGATGTTAAAGACAGTTGCTTCCAAGTGTCATCAGATGGCGGCTTTCTGTGGGTATCATCATTTGTCATTTCACATATAACTGACACATTGTTCTGGGATGTTAAGAAGCTCTCCCAGGCCCCAGAATAAACATATGCCTAATGTTCTTCCATACCTTAATTGTGCTAGAAGCAACAAAGTTCTGAAGAAGACACAATTAAAGCTATTAGCTTATGGATATACTGTTTTATCATTTTCATTAACAAAGTGTAGAACAATGGGGCCTTTATTTGCATTATAATTGGTTGTTACAAGATACTGCACATTCTCCTGAGGACATGTCAAGATTGTAAAGATGCAAGGTCACTCTCAGGAGAGTCTCCAGACTAGGAAGTGGAGACTTTACCACAGGTGCAAGGAGTTGCTTCCTGTACTCCAATTACATGCTTGAAATAGTGTTTTGCAAGAGCAACACTGATTATAGTGTATGCAATTCTGAGACAGCCTTCACTACACGTTATAGAATTAAAAGACTGTCTAATTTTACTGTAGTTAGTGTTACTACATACATGTTGTGAGAATTATTTTCCATTATTCAGTTTAGCTCAAAAGAGAATAGAAAATTTGAGCAAATATTATAACCAGATAATGACCAATTCTCTAAATTAAAGAAACAAAGTGATTGATTGCCAAGGCTAAAAAGATGCAATAATTCTCTTCATATGACCTTGTACTGTTTTATGAGCTGCATTACTAAAAATCACGAGCTCAGCAAAAATCTTTACAAGCCAGCTCATTAAAACAGGCATTTGGTCAATAAGGATTTAATTTCACACCAATAAAACTTTAGATTTTAAATTTATTTAGAACTGTTTACACATGTTTATAGAATATTTAATGTACTTTAACAGATGACAAGATAGCTCCCCCTCAGTGAGACCATGGCCTGACTACATTTGCTTTACTTACATAGCAAGAGGATAACATTAAACATGGAAGCATTTGATTTGTGGCAATGAACGATGATTACACGAGGTATCCTTCAAAAGCTACAATTAAGGATTCGCCTAGCTTTTTAGCAATTCAAGCTCAGTTGAGGTCTTCTGGCCCATTAGCTTGACATTTGTGTTTTATCCCTTGAAATTTCTTTTTGATTGTACCCTTGGAGCTCGAATAGATCATTTTATTTTTCAGAGGTGCTACCTCTGGTGGCCACAAAAAAAATCAACTCTTTTCTGGATTCCTTGGTCATACAAAGCATAGCAACAGTCTTTTTCAGGAAGCACTGACACAAAATGGTTGAAAGGATCAGTTATAGTTACACTAACATCTCCAACCAAGATCTCTTTGCCTTCTACAGTGATGCACTTTTTGTCTGACTGAGACAAAAAATGACAGCCTTCTTTCCTTTCTGATTTCTTCAGGTGTGGAACACTTCCTAACTTTCATGTCATAAAAAAATGAAACATACTTCATTAGTAACTTGCACTCCTGAGGCCTGTCTCCCCCATTATAGTGTATACTTCATAGGGATAGGGACTTGGTCATGTGTAACCAGAGACTTAACATCGTTGATAGGTTCTGCAACATCTTTGCCGTGGTGGTATCAAGGAAGCGGGAGAGGGGGTACACGGATGCCTAGCCTGCTGAAAATCCTCCTCTATTATATTTTATTGATTATGCTATTATAGTTGTCCCAATTTTTCCCCTTTGCCCCCTTCCACCCAGCACCCTCCACTCCCTCAGGCAATCCCCACACCATTGTTCATGTCCATGGGTCACGCATTTAAGTTCTTTGGCTACCCCATTTTTTATACTATACATTTATACCCCCATGACTATTCTGTAACAACCTATTTGTATTTCTTAATCCCCTCACCTCTCCACCCATTCCCCTACAACCCACTCCCATATGGCAACCATCAAAACACTTTCCATATCCATGATTTTTCTGTTTGTTGTCTCTGTTCTTGCTTAGTTTATTTTTTAGATTCAGTTGTAGACAGATATATATTTATTGCCATGGTTCATAATTTTGATCTTTTCCTGAAATAAGTCTCTTTAACATTTCATCTAATAATGGTTTGGTGATGATGAACCCCTTTAGTTTTTTTCTTGTCTGGGACACTGTTTATCTGCCCTTCAATTTTAAATGGTATCTTTTCTGGGTAGAGCAATCTTGGTTGTAGGTCCCTGCTTTTCATGACTTTGAATATTTCTTGCCAATCCCTTCCAGCCTGCAGTTTCTTTTGAGAAGTCAGCTCAGAGTCTTATGGGAACTCTGTAAGTAACTACTTTCCTCTTGCTGCTTTTAAGATTCTCTCTAAACCTTTAACCTTTGGCATTTTAATTATGATGTGTCTTGGAGTAAGCCTCTTTGCATCCATCCTGTTTGGGACTCTTTTCTTCCTGGACTTGCATGTCTATTTCCTTCACCAAATTAGGGAAGTTTTCTTCCATTATTTTTTCAGATAGATTTCCAATTTCTTGCTCTTTCTCTTCTCCTTCTGGCACCGCTGTGAGATGACTGTGGGACCTCTTGAAGTTGTCCCAGAGGCTGCTTACACTTGCCTCATTTTTCTGGATTCTTTTTTTTCTTCTTGTTCTGATTGGTTGTTTCTTGCTTCCTTATGTTCCAAATCATTTATTTGATCCTAGGCTTTATTCACTCTACTGTTATTTCCCTATAAATTGTTCTTTATTTCAATTAGTGAATCTTTCATTTCTTTTTTAAGTATATTTTATTGATTATGCTATTACAATTTTCCAAATTTTCTCCTTGTATCCCCCCTCTGCCCTCCACCCTCCACCCCTCCAGCATTCCCCACCCTTAGTTCATGTCCATGGGTTGTACATATAAGTTCTTTGAATTCTCTGTTTCCTATAGCATTTTTGACTTCTCATCTGTTTTATGCCTACCAGTTATGCTTCCTTCCCTGTACATTCCCCCATATCTCTACCCCTCAAAACCTTCCATACGATATCCATTTCTCTGATTCTGTTCCTGTTCTAGTTGTTTGCTTAGTTTTTGTTTTCATTGTTTTTTTTTTTTTAGGTTCATTTGTTGATAGTTGTGAGTTTGTTGTCTTTTTACTGTTCATATTTTTAATCTTCTTTTTCTTAGACAAGTCCCTCTAACATTTCATAGAATAAGGGTTTGGTGATGATGAACTCCTTTAACTTGACCTTATCTGGAAAGCACTTTATCTGCCCTTCCATTCTAAATGATAGCTTTGCTGGATAGAGCAATCTTGGATGTAGGTCCTTGCCTTTTAGGACTTCAAATACTTCTTTCCAGACCGTTCTTGCCTGCAAGATTTCTTTTGAGAAATCAACTGACAGCCTTATGGGAACTCCTTCATAGGTAACTGTCTCCTTTCCTCTTGTTGCTTTTAAGATTCTCTCCTTATCTTTAATCTTGGGTAACTTAATGATGAGGTGCCTTGGTGTGTTCCTTTTTGGGTCCAACTTCTTTGGGATTCTCTGAGCTTCCTGGACTTCCTGGAAATCTATTTCCTTTGCCAGATTGGGGGAGTTTTCCTTCATTATTTATTCAGATAAGTTTTCCATTTCTTGCTTTTGTTCTTCTCCTTCTAGTACCCCTATAATTCAGATATTGGAATGTTTCAGGTTACCCCAGAGGTTCGTAAGTCTCTCTTCATTTTTTTGAATTCTTGTTTCTTCATTCTGTTTCGGCTGGATGCTTATTTCTTCCTTTTGTTTCAAAGTGTTGCTTTGAGTCTTGGTTTCCTTCCTGTCACTGTTGGTTCCCTGAATATTTTGCTTTATTTTACTTTGGGAATCTTTCATTTGTTCTTTCATTTTTCGACCAAGCTCAATCAGTACTGTGAGCATTTTGATTACCAGGGCTTTAAAATCTCCATCAGATAGATTGACTGTCTCCTCATCACTTAGCTCTCTTTCTGGAGTGTTGCTCTGTTCTTTCATTTGGGCCATATTTTTTTGTCTAGGCACACCTGTTTTGTTGTATGGGGGCGGGGCCTTAGGTATTCACCAGGGCAGGGCAACCCTCTTTGCTGCACTATGGTGTTGCCTTTGGGGGAGGAGCCAGAGAGGGAATAATGCAGTTCGCCTACTTGGCTGTAGCCCCACTTTCCAGTGAACTCTCTTGTGAGTCTGGGAGTTTCTCCCACCGAGGCAATCCCTGTTGTAGTCCGCATTCAGCTCTGAGTCTCAGTTTCCTGTTCAGTCAGTCCTGCCGGCGCAGTCTCCTGCTTCTCCATGGGTTCTCCCCGTCTGCTACCTTACTGGTGTGGTTGTTCTGGTTTGATGCAGACACCAGCCCCCCAGTGTCTGCGTCATTATGGGTGAAATGAGACATTCACACAGACTACCGAGTCCGGTGGAGAAAAAGGGACAGCCTGGCTTTTTTCTCAAGGGGAGCAAAAACCGCGGCCTCTGCTATGACAGGCTTTTATTGGGTTTCTTCGCCCATTACATGATGGTCCTCATTTACTATGCACAGGTTTGATTTAGGTGGTTACCTTTTACAGAAAACAAAGGAGCCAATGCTGCTAATCACATCACAGAAGAGGAATATTTGCAAATGAAAAGGCAAAAGTAGTTGAACCAGTTACACTCATCTTTGGAAGGTTTAGCATAGTTTTTAGGAAGTTGCTTTGCAGAAAATGTCCTCAATTCAGGGTGAGGGAGTTTTAGCAAAAAGCAAGACTCACGGTGGCCTAGGTACATTGCAGGCCTGATTCCCCACAGGAGAACCTATCCGTGGACATGGGTCCTGTGCATCTCTGAGTGGGAGCTGGGCCCACGCCATGCAGAATGGTCTACTACACTGATTGACTGTTTCTTTAATTCCTTGGTTGTCATAGTTACATGCAGTTTGATTTTCTGGCACTCCTGTTTGTTTATTGATTTTAGATTGGTTGTCATCTTCCTTTTGGTTGTGCAGGGAAGCGAAGAGTTTCTACATATGCCTCCATATTGGCTGGAACTCAAATTGAAAGTGAATCCTTCATTTCTGACTGGATCTTTTTAATGCTGTGGAAGTTCTCACTAATTTCCTTGAGCATCCTTATAACCAGTGTTTTAAACTCTGCATGTGATAGATTGCTTATCTCTATTTTGTTTAGTTTTTTTTTTCTTGGAGTCTTGATCTGTTCTTTCATTTGGGCCATGATTCTTTGTCAGCCTCCCTGTGTTTTTTTCTATGTATTAGATAGAGCTGCTATGACTTTGTGTCTTGGTAGCATGGCCTAATGTACTACGTGACCTGTATGGTCCAGTGGCACAGCCTCCCCTATCTAATCTGGGTACTTGAGGTGTGCCCTTTGTGTGGATTGAGTATATCCTCCTGTTATAGTTGACCCTTGGTTGCTGTTGGTAGGTCAGTGGAAGGGATTTCTCCAGGCCAGTCAGCTTGCAAGGATTGGCGGTGACCACTGGCCACTAACTTCCATCTCTGTGGAAGGCAGCTGTGCAGGGGCAGGGTGGTGGAGCTCTGTCATAGTCTGCAGCTGTCCAGTGGGTAGGAAGGCCCTGGGGTTTCTCAGGTGTCCAGTGGGGGCAAGCCAAGGTTAGCCCCCAGCTTTGTTGCATGGGGCTACCTGCCTGAGCTCTAGAGCAATCTGAGATGGCTACTACTTGTGCTAGGCTCAGAGATTCCCAGATGAAGCCAAGCTGTATTCCAGGCTGGCTGTTGCTAGTGCCATGCCTGGGACCACTTAGCAAGAGGTGCAGGTCTAGACGCTCACTGAAGCTAGCTTTTGATTGTTTGATAGGATTTAGGAAGTTGTGAAGCATAAACCAAGACCAGCCCCTCACATGGAAAAGTTACTGTTAACAGCTGTAAGTTGGGTGGAACAGAGCCCCCGGGGATTTCCAGGGGCGGGGCAAATAGTGTTAGCCATGTGATGGAGTCTCAGATATGCTACTCCTGCCGCCTCTGTGGCTCTGCCCACCTTTTTGTCTGGACAAAAGCTGTCCCCTAGTCTTCATCTTGATGCCAGTCACTTCAGTTCCTTCCTCTATGCCACTGGTGCCTTTCAAGCTGCTATTGCAGTGCTAGAGTTCAGAGGGAGTGTGTCTGACTAAGTTTGTGTGTGGATTCTTTAAGAGGATCTGCTTGGGACTCCAGAAGTTTCTTCCACCAACTCAGTCCCTGCTGGGTTTTGCAGCCAGAAGTTAAGTACATATCTTCCTGGCACTGGTACCATGTGCTGGCAGTCCTGGTGTGGTGCTGGGACTCCTTACTCCTGAGATATCCCTCCTGAATTTTTATGTACCATATGTGGTAGTAGGACTAGCCCATTCTGTGTTTCCACCCCTTCTACCAATCTGGATGCATTGGTTTCCTGAATTCCGTAGTTGTCGGACTTCCATTCAACTCGATTTCTATCAATTCTGAGTGATGGTTGTTCTAGAGTTTAGTTGTAATTTTGATGTGGTTGTGTGAGGAGGTGAGCTGTTTTATCTATGCCACCATGTTGACAAGAAGTCCTCATGAATATCTTTCTGTTAGTCTTTGATCATGTTTTTGTTAACTGATCAACATATAACCTCACTTTAATTTGCTTTTGTTTAAAGATACTTTATATAATATATATTGTTGATTTATTAACATTGAACTCATAGGAAAAACACTACAACTTATGACTGGACAGACTTCTCTAATACATGTATTTTCTTCAGAAGGCACATCATAGCCTTCTTGAACTTAGAAACACTAGACAGCACTTAAGCACTTTTTTTTTGAAAAAATTTTTAAAAGATTTTCTTTATTTTTAGTGAGAAGGGAAGGGAGGGAGAAAGAGAGGGAGAGAAATGTCAATGTGTGGTTGCCTCTTATGTGTCCCCTAATGGGAACCTGGCCTGCAACCCAGCCATGTGCCCTGACTGGGAATCGAACCAGTGACCCTTTGGTTTGCAGGCCCTTGCTTAATCCACTGAGCCATACCAGCTAGGCCAGCAGTTCAGCATTTCATTTTAAACAGTTAGATCACAAACCAAAACCACAAAAATGTGAGTAATGTCACACTAAATAAACCACCAAAGGGCCATTTGTGTACAGTATGAGAGCTGAAAGAAGAAGGTGTACGGTATTGCCTAGTTTGATCTCAGTTGGGAATATGTGCATGAGAGGACTCCAATGTTTTGCCATTATATGAATTCTCACACATTTTCCTGAATGACTACAAATGTACTGCAAATGTTGATTTTGGGATAAGAAATAAATTTTAGTTACTAGGCAAATTTGCATGTATTGAATTCAGGAATAATGAAGATTGGCTCTATGGGTTGTGTGTGTATTGACTTTTATATTTCATTTTGTTTAATTTTATAAAAATAAAATAATTTTGAAAATACTGTATAGTCTGCTCTTTTCACCTAACATCCTAATTATTTATTCATTCAACAGATGTTTATGGTATGCCCACTATGTATTCACGTAGTCTACTGCACTTTGGAGATACAGTAGGAAGCAAGATACTTCAAGTCCCTGCATTAGGGAGCTTATATGCTAATGGGGAAGGTAGATAATAAGTAATGTCTGGGATTGATAAGTACAAGAAAACAGTAAAGCAGAGTAAGGAGATAGAATGGCAGGTAGTAATTTTATATGAGTTGTTCAGTAAGGTCCTTTTGAGGATGGTAACATTTAAGTAGAGGGCTGAATGAAGGGAGGAAAAGGCAGTACAAAGAGCTGGGGAACTGGGCATTCAGTGGAGTGGTGGATTAGCAAGTGAAAAGTCCTTCAGATGGGAACATGCTTGGCATTTTTAAAAAATGATTGGCAGAGAGCCATAAAGATAAAATTTTTGAGGACTCTTGGTGAAAATAGAGGTGTAGGTAAACATGCTTCACCTCTTCGTACAACCACAGAAATAATTACAACTAGATCTCAAAACAGATAACACCCAGAACTATCAGAAAATTGAGCTGTATAGAAGTCTGACAATCAAGGATTGAAGGGAGCCAGATTCATCTGGGTGGGTGCCTTTTTTACAATAGGCCATGATACTAAGACAGGGAGTCAAAGCAGCTATACTTAATACTTAGAACCAAACACAGGAAGGCTGACAAATTGAAGTGGCAAAGAAATATGGCCCAAATGAAAGAAGAGAACAAAACCCTAGAAAAAGAACTAAACCCAACAGAGATAACCAACCCATCATATGCAGAGTTCAAAACACTGGTGATCAGGATGCTCAAAGAACTGATTTAATTATGGCAACAAAATAAAAAAGATTTAGAAAGAAATGAAGGTTATGCTAAATGAAATAAGAGAAATCTACAGTGAACAAACAGTGGAGGGGATGAAGCCAAGATTCATATCAATGATTTGGAACATAAGCAAGAAATAAGCATTCAATCAGAACAGGAAGAAGAAAAAAGAATTCAAAACAATGAGGATAGTATAAGGTGCTTCTGGGACATCTCCAAACATACCAATATCTGAATCATATGGCTGCCAGAAGGAGAAGAGGAAGAGCAAGAAATTGAAAACTTATTTGAAAAAATAATGAAAGAAAAATTCCCTAATCTGGTGAAGGAAATAGACATACAAATCCAGGAAGTACAGCAAATCCCAAATAAGTTTGATCCAGAGAGGACCACACCAAGACACATCAAAATTAACATACAAAAATTTAAAGATAAACAGAGAATCTTTTTTTAAAGTACTGTATTTTTTTTAAAAGATTTTATTTATTTATTTTTAGAGAGGGAAGGGAGGGAGAAAGAGAGAGAGAAACATCAATGTGTGGTTGCTGGGGGCCGTGGCCTGCAACCCAGGCATGTGCCCTGACTGGGAATCGAACCTGTGATGCTTTAGTTTGCAGCCCGCACTCAATCCACTGAGATATGCCAGCCAGGGCCTAAGATAAGCAGAGAATCTTAAAAGCATCTAGAGAAAAGCAGAGAATTACCTACAAAGGAGTTTCCATAAGACTGTCAGCTGATTTCTCAAAGCAGGTGTGCAGGCAAGAAGGCTCTGGCAAGAAGTGTTCAAAGTGATGAAAAGAAAGGACCTACGACTTAGATTACCCTATCCAGCAAAGCTATCATGAAAGGGCAGATAAAGTGATCCCAGAAAAGGCAAAGCTAACGGAGTTTATCACCAAACCATTATTACATGAAATGTTAAAGGGACTTATTTAAGAAAAAGAAGAAGGTCAGACTTCTGGCCAAGATGGAGGCATAGGTAGACACACTGTGCCTCCTCACACAACCAAAATAAGGACAATGACAATTTAGAAACAAAAAACAACCAGTACCGACAGAAAATTGAACTATATGGAAGTCTGACAACCAAGGCGTTAAAGTAGACACATTCATCCAGACCGGTAGGATGGGCAGAGTCGGGCTGCTGGGTGGAGAAGGATTGTGGCAAAGTGGTGGCTGGTAGACCCTGGGGGACCAGGTGGCAGCTGGAGGACCCATCGAGATGGCAGATTGTGGAGGGGCATGGTGCACAAGGTGGCTGGCAGACTGGGCAGTCCCACATTTGCATGCAGATAAACCAGGTGAAACTGGGGAGTGAGACAGACCACGCAACCCAGGGTCCCAGTATGGGGAAATAAAGCCTCAAAACACCAAATGAAAACACCTGTGGGGGTTGAGGTGCTGGGAGAAACTCCTAGACTCACTGGAGAGTTTGCTGGAGAGACCCACAGGGTCCTAGAATGTACACAAACCTACCCAAACGGGAATCAGTACCAGAAGGGCACAATTTGCTTGGGGGAAGTGGCAGAAGTGACTGAAATCTGGCAGAGAGGGGAGCGGGCACCATTGTTCCCTCTGGGACCCCTCCTCCCACATACAATGTCACAACCCAGCTACTGGGTTGACCTGCCTTGGTGAAAACCTAAGGCTCCACCCCTCACTACACAACAGGCGCGTTAAGACAAAAAAAACAATGGCCCAAAAGAAAAAAAAGATCAAAGCTCCAGACATAATACAACTACCCGATGAAGAGATAGCCAACCTATGAGATGCACACTGGTAATCAGGATGCTCACAGAATTGGTTGAATTTGATCACAGATTAGATGAAAAAATGAAGGCTACACTAAGTGAAATGAAGAAAATGCCCAGGGAACCAATAGTGATGGAAAGAAAACTGGGTCTCAAATCAATGGAGTGGACCAGAAGGAAGAAAGAAACATCCAATCAGAAAAGGATGAAGAAATAAGAATTCAAAAAAAAATGAGAAGAGTCTTAGGAACCTCCAGGATATCTTGAAA